>VWZL01002112.1:3980153-4003525 GCA_013396915.1 Stercorarius parasiticus | reverse complement strand
GGAATCGATTTTTTAAGAGTTGTTCCACTGCAGTTAGTGCAATGAGGGCAGAATCCTATTATCAGGCTGATTTTATCAATCTAAATGAAAGCTTTATCTTATACAGTCTTTATACACCACACGCAACGTGCCACATCTACTCTATAGGCTATCTTAGAGCCACACAAGCTATTTCCAATATTGAAGGTAACCACTAGAGCAGGCGCAGCCAGAGTGGAGGGTACTCCGAGGCAGAATAAGGCAGCAAACCGTGCACTGCCAAAGCTGGCTGCTTGCACTCGCAACTGTGGTGTCTCTGTGTGTGGCCATGCAGGCAGCCTATATCCTTGTTTTTCATTTGATCATGACTCTTTCCAAGGAGGAAAGACTGTTTCCCTGAATGTATTCTTGTGAAAAGACTCGAGAGATCAGACAGAGCAGGTGAGGGACTACTGCAGAGAAAAACAAGATGCACCTGATACTCGTTGATTATCTTTTTTACACAGCAACACTAAGTGGAGGACCTAACACCCACTACAGCATTCTCTTGGGAGATCAGTATAAAAAAAAAAAAAATCACTGAAGCTGAGAAGCCAATCTTTAGTCTTACCTTCTGTCTGACTGTACATCCATGGAAGTGACATCGACCATCTATTTTGGAAACAGAAATACTAACTTTTTCTCTCAAGCAGATGTACTCAACACCTAAAAGTAAAGCAGTGTGCAGCGCAATTTCCTCCTCCCCCCCCAGTTTCACACATTGCAAGCTCTAGTCAAGCTGTAGTCCCAAGCTCTAGTCAAGAGTTGCACTCCTGCCAAACACTTGTCTATATTCAACAGGCCACCTCATGACAAGTCTGTATTAAGAAATACACTATTATTAAACCTGGTCTTCAGATGACAATGTGCAATCCAAGTTAAAAAAAAAAAGAAAAAAGAAAAAAGACAACATACAGTGACACAACAGAACTCTCAACACTGCATGTTAAGAAAATAAACTTAGTTTTACTTAGATCAATCTAGAAGTATAAAGTCTCTACCACAATAGTACGTACTGACTGTCTGGACAACAGAAGTCATCTTTACATCATGATCAGCAACCTTGAGAAGAAAAACTAGAACTAAACTTAATTTGTATTTTTAATAATAACTAGGCTGTTTCGCCATTCCACTCAGTTCTCCCTGTGCTTCCACAATGACATGCCCTTCCACTGGATACTACTTTACTAAATACAATTTCCACTGCTTCCTGCTCCAAAATTCCTAAGATTACTTGCTATATTTTGAACACGTAGGTACTGCATATATCTAAGAGTGTCCCTTCTGCTAGCTTTCCTGATGAATTTTTCTGCAAGACAGTTTTGCTCAGACATTTTTGCTCTGGGCACTATTCTCTCAAAACTAAAAAAAAAAAACTAAAAAACTAAAAAACTAAAAAACTAAAAAACTAAAAAACTAAAAAACTAATAAAAAATAAAAAAAATAAAAAAAATAAAAAAAATAAAAAAAATAAAAAAAATAAAAAAAATAGCATGACTTACTTTTCCAGAATGGCCTCTCAAGTCCAAGCCTCACACATCACAGACAGCTCTCTGATCTCTCAGGGTCATAATACATTTTTGTTGTTGTTGCTGCTGCTCAATACAGAAAACAATAGACTCTCCTTCCAAAGAAGCTCTAAACAAGAACAGTATGCAGAAATTTGGGGGAATATTGCATTTTAGTGAAATAATTAAATACTGGATGACAGTTCCAGTTAAATCTGAGTATTTATAAAAGTGTTTTTGATACAGGCCTAGCAATGTATCTCAACATCTCAAATGATCTTGGTCAAGTTACTTTAGATGAAGAGTACCACTCAAAACACCCTGGTAACAGTATCAGCCAGCAGCTAAGCAAAGCTTACTAGCTTCACCACCTCTAAGGCGTGGGAAAACTGTGCTTCAGGATTTGGGATCCTTGTCTGTTTTACTTCTTTCCACTTTGCTTTCCAGCTGGCAGTGAAATCACGTAGGATCACAAACTCCAAAGTGCTGGCAAGCAGCATTTCACAGATTGCTACTCCAGGCCAGTATACTAGCAAAACAGAACCAAAAGTCACAACAGAACAGAAAGGCTAAAAAGCAAAGTGGTGAGCCGCGTTTCTCCCCCTGCAAATGATGCTGCCAAAAGGAAAGCACAGATAGCTTGCACTTTGCCTTTGGTTTTATTTTGTTTAAGTAATTTCTCTACCATACTGACCTGGGTCAGTATTATTAGGGCGTAAGTGTTCCAAAATTAGAGTATAGTTTTTAATATGTAATTGAAAGTATTTATCTTCTCCTGATTTAAAGACTAACCTTAGCTCAGATCTGATGTTTTCCCCAATCATGTCAAAACCAAGATCTTCAAGAAACTCCATGTGATATTTTAATTATTTAAATCTCAGGATGCAACTTGAAAAGCACTTCTTTTAGCACAAGTACACACTGCCCTTCTACTAGCTTCCCTCCTCAAAAATACCCCTCTCCCTCCTATTAAGCTCATGCAAACGTTACACTTATGTATGTGGTCTTTTCTACCTGTATCAGTTCCCCAGCAGTTCATCTCAACTCCACGGACAGCAGCTACCCGTGGCAGAGTTTGTAAGCCAGCCCTGTTAACATAAAAGCTTGAACTACAGCCTCACATCAAAGTAAAATAAGCTCTGTTGAAGTATACAAGTGAAGCTCATTAAGTGTACACAGCTGTGACCACAGTTTCACAGCAACTGACACAACTTGGAACAGGACATTCCAATTAGATGTTACCTGCTTGGTTGGTTGGTTTGAAAACCACGGGGGTGGTCAAACAGTGGTGCAGGCTGCCCTGGGAGGCTGCAGAATCTCCATCCCTGGAGATGTTCAAGACTCAACTTGACAAGATCCTGGGCAACCTGCTGTAGCTGACCCTGCTTTGAGCATGGGGCTGGACAAGATGATCTCCAAGCTCCCTTCTGACCTCGCTGTGCTGCAATTACTCTATAAACCAGATTTCCTGAGAACTGCCCTGAGCAGAGGGTTGGACTAGCTGATCTCTAGAGTGCCTTCCAACCTTAATTACTCAGTGATTTTAAGTCACATTTCCAGCACATTCCTGAAACCAAATCCAATCACCCAACTGCAGACAGCCTCCATCCCTGCTCTTATACACAGCTCAGTGTTACTGTTTTATCATTCAGTTAAGAGCATTAGTTGGAGTTCTTCCAGTTTATTTTTCCCTTGGGGTAGGAGAAGAGCACAGTATCAGTACCACAGAAAACAAAATCATACCATATTAATTTTATATAACAAATCTAGATCAGGCTTATGTACCTGACCATTGCTTTTTAATTAAAAAAATACAAAGCCAAACTGCAAACAAATATAAGATATGGACACCAAAAAATTATCAACATGAAGTTAGACAAAGTTAGACATCAGAGCAGCAATCAAAGCATTCAAGCACCTTACTTTAAGACAGAATGCCTCTTACCTTGTTTCTAATCCAGAAAATCAAAGCCTAGTTACCAAGCATGGCACCATGTCAATTTTACATTGTTATACTCCGAAGATCTGCCAAAGGAGAGCCTCAGAATAGGCAACAGTATCCCACAAAGACAGAGCAGGGCTGTTTTTCCCAAGATATGACTCAAAGCTTTCATATATCAATCAGACCAAATACATGTTTAAGAGCCTTGCATGACAGTTCAAGTTATAGATGCAGAATTATGGCCTTGCCATCTTCCAGCTTGACAACGAAACAACAATGCATATAGGTTAATTTCTCCTTAAAATGTTTGGTTTTGTTTGCTTTTGTTTTTTTTTTTTTTTTAAAGCCCACGCAGCCACAACAAACCAATACATTTTATGGTTAGTTTACCAAATTCTTCTGAAATGAAGATTTGAAACGCAGGTACTCCAAACAAACACACGTTGACTTTTGCCTGGTAGAAGCAGTTGAAAACTACTTTCGTAGTTGCAGAATTCCATGGGGTTTTTACCCTGATATTTTGCCCCCTGAATCTCAGCATGAAAAAACATCACTTTGTGTACTAAGATTTTTTTTTTAAAACTTTTTTTTTTTTCTTTTTATAGGTACAAAATTTCTTCCTCTGAATCTCAACCAACCACTCTTAGTAAGAAATTTCTGGGTGAAGTGTCCTTCCCTACCGTGAACAACCAAACACACGCAGATGGCATTTCTCCCCTCCCAAAATTCGGGTAACTGTCAGTTAAGAAGATTCAATTTTAGCAGTCACACGGCTGCTAGAGCATCTGCAGAACACATTCCAACTCCGCGCTCCCATTCACTTCACACATTCAAAGGAAGTAAGTTAGAAGCCAAGGATACAGAAATGCTGGAGTTTAAAGAGGTGGAGATGGTGAATAACATTAAATATTGCCGCTTTTTGATAAAGAGTAACTTTTTTGGTTAGAAAGTTATTAGTGACTTTGGAGTCAACAGTAACAAATGGTTTGGTTAAAAAAAAAAAAGTGTGTGACAGGGAACACCACAGGTTTTTGTTCTGTTTTTGAAGTGCAGTGCTTGTAAGTTGAGAGAGGAAGAAAAAAAAAAAAGTAGCAAAGTCAATGGGAGAGAAGGAATGGGAATGAGAGCAGCACTGCAATACCCTGCTGGTCACAGGCGGGCAAGAGATTCGGATGGGAGGAGAAGGTAACACACAGTGCGCTAGTGATTAATGTCAGTGCGTCTGAAAGGCTTATTCAGCTATCAGCAAGGAAAAAACTCCCAAACTTTCTTATCAGACAAGTATGGGAAATGGAAAACACACCATTTTTCCTCAGCAAAAAGGACTGTCCCCATCCTACCAAGCTGTTACATGGCATTTGTAGCCCGCAGACCTACAGATGAACTCCCACATCCCAACGAGCACATCCCTACAGCTAATTCAACTGCTTCATTTTCATCAGTCCTTTACAGCCTTCTGTTTAGTGCCTATGTAAAATAAATTGATTAAAATTATCCACTAATATGAAAAGATGAAGTAATTGTGAAAGTTCAGTTTCAAAAGTGTGGTGGAAAGGGGTGAATGGGGTCTAAGACAAAGGATAGGTTATTTCAGTAACTGTGTGAACCAACTGAGCAGGTGTCCAACAGTGTTGCGGAGGCAAGACTTAGCAGCCAGAGGACTTTAAGCAAGCTCTCCCGTTAGAACATGTATAATCGTTTAAAAAGCACCTTCAGGCTATTGCTTGACAATACAAAGGGTTAAGGAGCAGCAAAAGACCAAGCTTAAGGCTACTCTCATCCTCAGGGCAGAGCATCTCCTTTATTTGCAAAGCTACTCTGAACTGAATGAAGGAATCAGTTTGGCATTAGGGACGCCTTTCCTGAGGTGGAAAAGCAGCAGGCAAGAAGAGAAGTTAAGAAAATAAGAATTGAAGTCTCTTCTGGCGAGTTATTCATTGACTACAAATGTAGAAACGTCACCCATCTAACAATATACATGCAATCACTTTCATAACCCTCGTTGCTTTAGTGGGTAACAAACAATTGCTTATTCACAGCCAGTCAGAGCGGGATATTTCTTTTTTTAAAGCTTAACCCTGGCTATACTATTAGATATTTGAAAGATATGGATGTTTCTTTTCAGAAGGCAAAAGAAGATTCATTGTTACCAAAGTAAAACTTATCAACATGTTTTATGGAAAATGCGTGTGTATTTTTCTACTTTCCAACTTACTATCCTTTTCCTTTTTCTGAGTGATCTGCTTCCTTCTCTTCAGGAGCCATGGCCAGCAACAAGCACAAGAAAAAAATAACAGCAGCTCCAGAAGAATCAGCAAGCAAGGAAGAACCAGCAAGACATTGCCACGCTTTCCTTTCCCTTCCCTTCCCTTAAAAGGAGTTGCAGCAGCAGCAGAGATGCCCCTGCCACCCAAAACAAGCCAGAAACATCTTTTTACTCCCATCGTAACTCCTCGTCCTCTGAAAAAGCACCAATGAAACCAGCTCCATTGGGCAGCCAAGAGACAATAAAAGCAGGCCTGGGACACTGCCCGGCACCACCAGCTGCCCTGATTACAGCCCTCCTCTTGGCTTGCCTGCTGCCGCAATCCCACCCCTGCCGAAATTTCACCATACCAGGGGCTCACAACCTGTGCCAGTTTCCAGACCTCTTAAGAAAACCTGGATGCAAATCACCATATATTAAACTTAAGCCAAGAAAAGCAGGCCTTTTTTTAAAAGCAGCATGTTCTGGTTTTTTTGGGGGTGGGATTCTGTCTTCTGTAGATGCATCCCTATCCCCACCCCAAATAACTACAAATCCCCACGAACCCCAGGCTGAAGACCTACCCTAGCCATGTGTCTCTCACTGAGTCAGGAGACAACACCCAGTCTCCTTCCCCTCCCAAGCCAGGGCAGAAGAAACATTGGCTACAGTCACCAGAACAAAATGACAGAGTAATTACTGGACAAGAGGCTTTACACAGGCTTCAAATTAAACTCTGTAGGTATTCAGATTTACATAACCATCATGCCTTTTCCCAACCCACCCTACAGACATAGAGCTAGCGTGGTTTTTTTTTTTCTTTCCTGTTTGCACATCAAAGCACGGCAGGGACAAGGGAATTAACCAACATGCTCAAGAGCATTAGTTGTTGAGCAGATCAAAACTCCCTAGCAGCATGGTGCCTTCAATGCTTACAGAGCAAAACAGCACACTTCAAAACCAATAAAATGCCCTTTTCTCATGAAGAGCCATTCAGTAGACTTTCAATTATTCTGACCATTGTAGGTGAACTAACATCGAATTTTACGTAAAACTTAGCATGCAAATTTAGAAAGCTTTTTAAGGAAGGAATTACCAAAAATTACAATCTTTCAGATCAAATAGCTTCAAGGCCTTTCTTCTGCAGTTTAAACTTCACCTTCTAATTCCCCAATTGAGCATTTAAGGTGACAAAAAAAAAAAGCCAAAGTATAACTAAAAGCACAGTTCCATCAAAGGGAAAAAAGCCACACCCAGAAAGCCAAAGTTTAGCCTGAAAAATGGTCACAAAACTACTTTTGTATTTACATCAGCAATTAAAAATAAACTCATTTAAGCGGAACAAACTGCCTCACCAGCAGCTTTAACCACATGACACTAACTTCTCTTCCCACAAATTCAAATATATCAAGGATACAGGACTATATTCTTGACCAAAACTGCATCGTGTCCATTCATCACCACTCTGGAATGCACATTCCCAAACATGCGAGAAAAATATGTGGGCAGAAGTGATCAGGGCTACTTTAAAATATGCATCGTGCTTCCATCAGAACTGCATCTTCTAACTACCTGGAACCATATTTAAAAAACAGAGACTTTGCAAACCCAAAGCCCTTAAACAAGGGCAAACTTCTCCCTTTTTGAAAGTTGTTCCGACTGTACTTTTAACTTAAAAACTACAAGAGTCAAAACTATAACCTGACATTCCAGTTTGCAAACTGAAAGTTCACTGAAGTTTATACAACCTTTACCTCACCCTTTATTACTCCAGCACTCCTTGCAGTACAGAAACCAGCTCCATTGAACTTCTACATCCTGAATGTAACATATTCTAAGAAAATAACAAAAGATTACAGACCAGGGGAAATAACTAGTGTAGAAGTTTAAGTCTTTCCCATCTGTTACCTTGTCTCTTTAAACTTCACGTTCCAAAGCAAGTTAAAGCTTTAGTTGACAAAAGAGAACAAATGCACCTGAAGAGTGACAAAGTGCAAAAGAAGTAAAGAGGAAAGATAACAGAAGTCCCACTTGGATGCATTTTTCCCCTCTGCATGTATTTGTTCACATTGCTGCATATTAGCTCCAATCTGTTACACGAAAAAAACCCCAAAACGCAAAGTAATCAACAGCAGAAGTATTTCCACAGTCTTGCCCTACCCAAGCCATCCCCTTGAGGGGGAAGGTGCACATCAAAACATAATACCATTTAATTTCACAGCTAAACTTAAGGTCTTCCAAGACCAGAACTTCACTCCATTTTTGGTTTTGGTACCACACTCTTGCCCTTGGATGTTCCTCGCCATGACCAGCCCATACATCAGGTGTGCTATTGGTATCTGCAAGTCAAGGGCCCAGAAGGTCATTTTTGTGACAACACATGGTCTTTTCTGGGCCTTGGATAAATCAGCAGTGTAATTCTAGGATTTAAAGGACTTTAAATTAATATAAGCCAATGCAGAAAAAATGTACTTAAAAGCTCTTTTCCCATTCCACCTCTGCTTTACATCTTGCAACTACACAGCAAACAAAGGACATACTTTAGCTGCCCAATCCTCACAAATACATCATAACTGAACTCAGTAACGTTACATCAGCACGTACCAACTATCAGCTTGCACGTACATATCATCATACTGGTGCCATTTTCCCTTGACAGTGCACTGTCAACTCAGGGGTCAGTGCTCCCAAGCCATATTTACTTTCAAACGATCAAAAACACCACATACATTATCATACCACTAGTACAGATTATTGACGCATATACTTGCAAAGCATTAGGTACAGGGTAGCTTAATATCATTATTTCAAATAATCTACAGTCCCATATACCTACATAGCACTCATCATTGCATCAGTATAATTAAACACAAACATTAGTATTACTTCAAAATAACTTTCAAAACCAGTATTTTAGATTCACTTTGTTTTCTTTAGTTTTGGGATACAATACAACACATTTTCAAGATTTTTTTTTTTTCTTCTACTGCTACTAGAGCTGGGTACACTCTTTTTCCAAAATGAAATCTGAGCTTCTCATGTAAGCAAGTGATAAGCATCGAAACACACACAATTGTAGTATCTGAAGTTTGCACTTGGAAGTCAGCCTAAACAAGTCTGATAGAATGCTACAGCTGACTGAATTACAAAGCATTTTTGCTTTTTAGTGCTCTCGCATTGCATTTATTCCATAACACATTTAAGGGGGTCTTTCTCTCCCCTCTCCTCAAATTGGTCTACTCCAGCACAAGTTAAAAGAACGTTTAACAGAAGCCATTTATATCAGTCCCAAGAAAAAGCATCCAACATGACCAAAAGTAAGGCTTATTTAATTATGAGTATTAGTTACCTTTGTAGACTTATTTTCAAAATTGAGAAGAGGAAGAATAAAGTTTGCACAGCCTACAAGCACTCACCAGAAAAAAAAAACAACCCCAAATTACTGAGGAATTAAAGAAAGCTACAAATAAAACCCAGTAAATACAGGCAGCAGTTTGACACCCATCAAGAACGTTTGACAAGAAAAATCTAGGCGTTATCAGCACTGTAAGCAACACTGAAAGGCAGGTTGAATAGCACAGCTAACACACATGAAGTGAAGAATCCCATAACGACATGTCCATAAAATAATAGTAGATGTCATGGCTTCCACTCAAATTTGAAATAAGAATCAACTATGCAATAAGTAACGCAAGCTAACACGCTACACGCTTAAGAGACAGACTTATGAGAAGCTGCTCTTTCTCCCCAGGTAATCATCATTTCATAAAGAATAATCCTTGATTGCTAGCCAAGCTATGGCAAAGATGATGACAAGCACGTAGAGTATTTCAGAATAGGAACTCTGAAAACAAAGACTAAAAATAAAAGTCTATACATAACTACTCAGACATGCTACCCATCAAACCCACCTCTTAGCAAGTATTTCCCATCTGTGCTTAATGGGCAGATGTCTTTTTCATTTACTCAGCACATTTTTTGAAATGAAAAAGCACAAATGACATTCTAGCTGTTTATCCAACCAGCTGGAGAAGAAACTGGATAAGCTCTTGGTTAACAGCTGAAATGCCTGTATAATTTTGGCCAATGACCTGTTTATCCTAGGTTACAGCTACAGTTCATTCAACTGTTGCCCCAAAAAAGCCCATCAAGTTACACATCAACAAGAACCAGATGCTGGGGATGGTGGGGGGAGAAGGAAGCACGTGAATCACCTACGAACCTGCAGAATCAGCTAGTCCTTTTTTTTCTTTTTTAGAAAAGAAAAAAAAAGGAACATCTTTCCTAAGTGAGTAAGAAACCTCAAGAGTTTAGCTTCAGTACACCGGTCAAATCTGTTTGATGAGTCAGTTCAATGGAAAAAACTATCAGAAGGCCACAGTTTGCAGAGAAACCATTTATTCCAGAGTATTCTTTAGAAAAAAATTTCTGAAGACTAACTAGGTGAGGATAAAAAAACAGAGTGAAAAAGTTGGTCAGAAAGAAGAGATGAGAAATGAAAAAGTACTTCTAGCAAAGATAGTTGCACTACAGTCTTTTTTCAGTAAAACCAGAATTGAACAGCAAAAGAAAACTGACTAAGCTTGATGATTTAATATTCATACCTTCATAGTCATGCAAGTTCTAATAATTTATAAAAGAAAATTAAGTGCAGTGACAATATCTAAATTTGTACTTCTTGTATCAATGTATTGATTTCCTTGCATCTTTTCCACTAATTTTTGTGGGTTCACCTTCAGAAGTCACTCCTTTTGAAATTTAATCCTCTAAGAGATACTGTAATGTTCTCAACAGATGTAGTAATGCATCTTTTTTGCCTCCCTGCGCCATTTAAATTGATCCAGATTAACAAATGTTGAACTGAGCCATGGAAAACGTTTTTCCTCTATGGAACCTAAGGGTGCAACCACAAAAAAAATTTGAATATATACAAAGAACAAACTTTCTTGCCCTACCTATCATTACAAGGAGTACAGACTTTTTTTACCCGGAAGAGTAGGAAAATACTCACTATGGAATTACACTGTTCAGTTAGTTTCCTGCTGTAAATACACTACTCGTTCTGTTTTCTTCACTGCATTGCTATAACAGGAAAAATATATTAGATTCTTTTAAAACTTCACATTTCTATTTTAGTGTACTGTCAACTGTATATACTATTTAGCCAAAATAGTAAAGGCAATTTTAAAGACACCAGCTACTTACCCCTGAATATGCACTACTGCTTCAACAGGTTTTAGGCACAGGTTGTGCATATTTTGCAGTTACTGGAAATGCAGTAAACCCAGGTGAATACCTATAGTCACACTCCCCTCAAACAAGGGGACAACGATGCCATGCTGCACAACAGAAGCTCAGTCTTAGAAGTATGTAAAGCTTCATACATGATACATATGGAATATCAATCAAGTGTTACTACTTTGTTTTCCACCTCTCAGCAGATGCTCAGGTTTTGATCCAAACGCATTGACCTCAGACAGGTTTAAAATCCGAGGTACAAGTAACCAAACTATTATAAATTATAGAATATATAAATACAATTTGACCTTTGACTCCAGGGAATGTGAATTGGTAAACTTTGCCCTTCACAGGTAATGGGCTATTACACTTCTTATTGTGTAGGCTTACTTGGATTAGACGCCCACTTCCCACAAACATCCAGCACCTTATTTTCAGTGAGAATATGGATCCTCTGTAAGTGTCTTGGGAAAGCAAAAAACGGTTTATGCTTGTAACATTCTAGTTAGGCAACAAAATTAAGGAATTTACACTTCGGGACTTATCTTTCCTCTTCCTATGATCCTTTTAAGTCAGGCACTACCTGATCTAACAACTATTAATAAAATTAAATAAAAGTAGAGAGATTAAACAAAAAATCAAGTCAGTTTAATTTTTATTCATGTTCTAGTCCTGCTTCTAAAACTGGAGAAGGTACTGGCATTATAGTTACCATGTAGGATGCCCATTAAGCATCACATACTCAAAAGAAACATTTACTTATCAGCTTCTTTTAACCCAAACCATTCTGTGATTCTATGATTCTTCCTATTTGTACCAACTCAAGACAAGACATTAGATCTCAAACTTCTATAGGACATATGCTACATTTCAGGAAATTACTTTGCACCGTATTGGTCATCATCAAGAAAGGCCCATTGTTTTTTAATCCCTTCCCTCCCCTGCTTTGCCCAGCCTCACACACTCTTTCTCCCCCTAATCCACCCCCTCTTTCAAGCCCCCACAGCAGCCTCTCAAGGCTGCTTGTTTGCAGCAGCTCCAAATAAACCTTGCAAACCCAATCCCCTCGCACACACACGACTATTTTTGAAGTGAAAATTAACACGAATACGATTTAAATGGAGACAAGTCAACAATTGGGCCCAGATAAGAGCTGTGTGTACAGTCAGCAGGGGAGAAGCATTGTTACAGAAAAGAGGGGCTAAAAGCAGGGACTGAGCGCCAGCTTTGTTCGAAGTCAGTAGCCTAAGTGCCTATCAGTCAGCAAAACCATTTTTAAAACAGCTGCATCAAAGCTTTCTGCAAGTTAGTCAGCATGTGACAGGCCAGCACATTACAGCAGTGCCACAGCAATCTCTGCATAATAGGAGTGCTCAGAGTGACCTGAAAGGTCAGTGTTTTCAGGCATTCCAGTAATCTGTAAATTGCCTTGGCTTATCGCTTGGAAGCAACATAATTACATTGCTTGAAGGGCTAGGACAGTAACGACAGATTTTAGGTATTATGTTTTGGTCAGCTACACACTAACTTCTACACTGTAAGTATATCCAGGAAATACAGACTAATGTGAAATAAAAAAAATAATTCAACATTAAAACATGGACAAGTCTGCTTTTCTGAGAGAGAAAACTACTTCCTAAGTTTTATAACTGTCTATAGTATTTTATTAAGTGTACATATCTTTGAGGGTTTTTTTTTATTTCTCTAACAAGTGTTCCAAATTGTTTAAAGTTATTTTCTATAAAACTAATTTTTAAACACAGAAAGACTGAAACTACTGAGTAAATTAAAAGGTCTTGGTCTGAAAGTTACAAGGTAGAACAAGCAATACCTAGTTTCACACCAAGTGTTCAGTTCCGTTTAAAAAACTGTATTTTCTGTAAGAGAAGAGGAATGATTACTGCCAGCTATAAACATCCCAAGCAGTTTACTCACAGCAAAGTAAGGCCAGTCATTAACTTTATTCAAAGATTTTTCTAGAAATAGAAAATAAAAACTGGACCCCTCAAGTCTCAGAGGATTAAAAACTCAGTATTGTAATAAACTCAAACTATTTCAGCACGCTATTTGACTCGAGTGCTTCCCTGCGGTCCTACAGGCAGCGTGCGGCGCAGGGAATGGGTCCTGGACCTGCAGCTCACCAGTGAGCTCACCTCGCCCTGGTTTGCTTCCTCCACCACCACCACATCTATTTCAACTGCTCTTCACTCTAGGTGACTTCAAGCATTCTTCATTCCCACAGAAGGGACTCAAAACAAGGGCAAATAGAAAGAAAGCCCTAAAAATTCTCAATTTTAATTCAATTCTAGAGAAGGAGGGAAAAAGCCCATACAACATTTCTCTGACTACTTGCTTTTGTTTAAAGTATTTTTATTATCAGTAACTGCTTAAAGCATGTTTGTTGTTTGTTTGTTTTTTTAAAAGGGAGCTAGCCAATGGAATCAGAAGTTCAGGCTAGCAAAATGCATGCTGCAGAAACATCACATTCAAGTTTAAAAGGCATCTCCTGCCTGTTTGCATTTTAAACTAAGACGTAGCACAATCCTGTAGTACAGGACAAATCTCACATTGTTGTCAATGAAACTAAGTTTACAGCCAAAGTTTACAGTACAAGCATTATCAATAATCCAACTGACTTAAGAGGTATCCTCATAATGCTGAAAAAAAAAAAGCACCACCATTGGTCACTCTGAAGGAGCAATGATCTCAGGAACTCTCAACCACTGGCTTCGTATTGTTCTTTACACATCTTCGCAAGACAGACAGGCATTCACTGATTGCAGATAAACACAACAAGTAAGAATACCTTTAAGTTAGCATTGGTTTATTTCAAATGAATCATCTCTAACTTCACTCAAAGGCAAAGAGTTCTTCAAAACATACGCTTAATTTATATTCCAACTTCCAATCCCAAAACTCCTCTTAATAGGCAGGACAGGCAGCTATGAAATCAGACCAAAGTGACAAAATTTCATTTGCAACAAGGCCTGTATTGATTAAATATTCTAGTATTTCAGATGGAAAATTTAACCAGAAAAAAACCCACTCGATAAAGAATGGGATGGGTTCCTGGGAATAGCACGCTATCAGAAAGATGTTTCTTGGAACTCTTGACTCCCCTCTCTCTAGGGGAAATGCAGTTTGCATTGGCTAGCCAGCCATTCCCTAACTGTCTCTTGTGGGGTGGGGGGGAACTGACATTAATTTTCAATCCAATTTGAAACTCTTCTCAGCATGCAACAGCCCCAACACCCCAGCTCCTCCCTGGCATCAGGAGGGCAGAAACCCCAAGACGTTTGAGGAATCTGACAAATACGGACAAAGAAAAAGCATATTCTTAACATTAAAAACACTGCCAGTATGCACTGAGCGTTTGCGGGGCAGGAGAGTTGCACCTTTAGATTGCTGGGGTGGTGTTGCCTCGCAGCCGGAAGCGAAAGGCATATTGTGAAAACGAGTACTTCTCAACTAACCCTTTCCTAAAAGAGACCATTTTAGTTGGAGAAGAGGGGGACTTTGCTTAAGCCAGAACATGCCATTTATAAGAACAGCGTTCCATTTCATGGGAACTGTTACTATCTTTCGAACTAATTCAAACTATCACTCTTTGCATAACTGGAAGCGTTTAGGTCAGCATCTCCCCTCCCCAAAAACAGCACAGTATTCTCAGAAAGGCGAGCTCTTCTATTCCACCTATTCAGGTCCTATCTACATGAACAGTTAAGCCAGTAAGATCAAAGACTTTCAGATGATGCTTGCTTTGTTGGCTATCTACACAAGACTTACAAAAAGTCTGGATAGGCATTTAAGAGGATGCAGCTCGGCAAATTATCCTCATACTGAAGATTCTGCCCTTTCCTAGTTATCTGGGAGCATGTTCCACTAAATACTATTAACTGAAGAGGAATGCCCAAATTAGCACATGAGATGATTTCCATTATTTCCAAATGCAGTACAAGAAAGGATAAAGCAGTAGATACATTTCAGCATGTTTTGTTCACAGCTTCCAATTATTTCTCATCTATAGTTTGCATTCTTATAGGTTTTGAAATACTTCCAGCTTGCGATGGAAGGTCTTATTATCTAGAATTTCTGTATAGAATCCTACTGTCCTTCAAACTGTCTTCATTTGCTTTAGCATTTAAAAGAGCTCTTACGATTTTTTTTTTTTTCCTCTCCCCAGTGCCTTCAGCTCTCTCTTACAGAAAGCAGAAATAAGCAAATGAGCTCACACGACAGCTACATGAAACAGTACTCTTGCAACCTGGGCAAAACATCTACATTTTTATTATGGCTCTTTCAGAGGTTAGGTCTGATACTATAACCTTCATTTTTTTTTAATAGTAATCTTTAAATGCAACTATGCAGTTAGTCTTGACAAGACAATTCTGTGAGTAAGGCTTAGTCATACAACGCAAGGCTTCCCAATAATTACTTGGGGAGTCCAGACATCTCAGCTTTTGTGCTAAGGTTTTTGTTTCTTTGCTGGGGAGGGCAGAAGCAAGAAAGAAGAGGAAGAAGAGGTAGCTGACTCAGGATTAGAAACTGTCTGCTTGTCTTTGGCTCCCTCTTTCCTTTCATTCTCTTCTCCCTCAAATATCACCCAAGTATTTTCCTCCCTAACTGTTCTCCTTCTGCAGTTCCTTTCCTCCCATCATAGTTCTCACTTTTGGCTTAGTCAACAGAAGTTTGCACAAAAAAGGTAGGCAAATACAATTAAAACCAAATAACAACCAAAGACACATTTTGGGCCTTCCCTTGGTAAAAGCTCATTTGAGGGACCAGATGCCAACCTTTCATTCAGACGATGACCGAATTCAAACAACTCCAAGTACTGCACAGACCTAGCTAGTCCAGCTTCCAGCAGTAGCCTGGAACATGTCTGCTGTTTATTAATTTCTGAATCCTGCTTGCTTATAAAATCCTCCAACTTCATTTGATGCACGCTTGGCACCTCCATGGAGGAGAACACACTGATGCAGACGTTTTCAGTTTCAGAGATGTCTAAGAAATACTGAGTGGCAAAGACAATATTCTGCCAAGAGACACAGTATCAGGAGAACTGGGGCTGGGGGGAATGGATGGACGATGATGACAACTTTACGTAAGATTTGCAGATCTGCTGCTGACTGCAACATAAACAAAACCTTAAAATTCTGATACAGCTAGGTCAAGAAGCTTCCTAACTGCCCCCAAGATGATGCCATTTCATGGCCTACTTACCATCTTACAGATAAGCAAGACTTATTTTTCAGTATAACTGGTAATACTGCACCTAAGAAGTGTAGAATACGTGGGTCAGCAGCTGCAAGATGAATATAAATCAATATTCAGAGCTGCATACTGACAGGGTATTCAAACAATTTTACTGATAGATCCCCTAATTTGAAACTCAGCAGTTTCCTGGGCAGCTCTAGGGGGCATTTACCATCTACCTACCAACAATAAACAAACTACAACAAACTACGTGAGCAAGATTGTAAAAAATAAGCTGGCATATTACAGAATGCTTCCACAGCACTGTACCCAATACAGATGGAAGATGTTCTTGGTTGAAGCCAGTAATATGCTTTTTATAAACCTGTAGACCTTTCTCGTATTCCCTAGCTAAAGGCTCCCTGGTTTAGGAGCATTAATCCAGCCTACATTATCCATAGGGGGAAAACCCAAACAAAATACAAGTCCATTTATTTCTCTCATACGAGATTACCCTCCAGGAATCTCCATTCCTACATAGCTGGGTTATTAACAGAGGGGTTTATCCTGTATGTGATGGCCCATCACTTTCCACAAGTTAATTTCAATTTTGAAGGAAACACAAGTTCTTTTGTCAGCAAGCCATACCTTCAAGCTTGGCTTCAAGATCTTAATACCCGCTGGAAATACTATTTCAGGGAGTCCAGATTTACAGGAAGAGTCTGTACGTTTTTCACCTAACCTATGCTTGAAACTACTTCATGTGGAGGCATCCATGGACAAAAGAGTGTTTTTTCCAAATAACACATAGGAACAATACTGGGTCGAGTGAGATAAAGTTTGAAACAAGCATCCTGTGCTGAGAGGGTTAACGTGATCTGGCCTTCTTCCAGATTTCGTTCTGGGGAAGCCAGCCATCTAACATGAACATGAATTACAGATTTATTATGAGCCTTGGAATTTGTTCAGATAAACAATACTTGGCATACTTAGCACCAGGTACTATCCTGATCCCATATTAGTTACAACTGACTAATTATTTGATACAACATTATCAAGTAGCACCTTTTAAAGTTATTCTTCCTAGAGTTTTACAGTTACAGTAATTCCAATTGTTAGTTTCTATTAGAAACAACAAATCTTTAGATGGTATAGTTTAAGCCTATTATATTTTTCAATGAAGCTGAAAGCAACTGTGTAACTATTCCCCCCTTCGCTTTTTTAAGACTTTTAAATTTCTTTTTAAAAATCATCTTGTAACAATGTGTGCCAAGTCAGTCCTTTTGCAAACTCACGTCACCACCGCTCGTAATTTAAGTAATACAAACCCCAACATCGTTGTTCAAATTTTGCAATCTGTCCTGTTTTATTAAGTTACTGCTTCTAGTTATAATTTAAGGTTATTACTGCCTTTTATTTAAGTCCACTTAAAAAACTGAACAGTGTCTCTTCAGCCACAAGTTACTTCATAATTTTTGTACTATCCAACTTCAGAATGAATATAACCAAGTTATTAATGCTACAGCAATAGCAACACTGCTGTAGTGGCCATGGTCTAAAGAAAGATAATCAACAAGGTTTGTAGGAAAGGACCAGGGATGTTGTTTCAGCCACACAAACTCCTCTTAAAGAGCTACGTCCAAACGCTTGACCATATGCTCTAAAGTGTATTAACAAGGCAGAGAAAGAAAGTGTCTTTTAGACTATCTTCCTTATTCTATTTCCCATATGGATACATCATAACAAACAGTCACCAGCCTAGAGTGTAAACAGCTAGAACAGGGCCATTTAATATTTACAAGAAAAAATTAAAGCCGGATACATAAATGGGGGCCATCTGTTAAAATGATTGCTGATCCAGTGGGGCAGAGGGGAAGACACTGTTACTGGACCCCATTCAAACTGGGCAAGGAACAGCCTATACAATCCCAAAGGATTACGAGTTGAAAACTAATTACTGCCTGGTTCAGAAGGGGTGGGAGGAATATTCTGTAATTAAGCTCCTAAGAAAGAACTCAGATGTAAAAGGTAGTGGTGAGGAAGACAGAAGACTGCTCTTCGGTGCAGTACTTACTGGGAAACGGCTTGGAACCACAAATTAAAGAAAGTGCCTCTTTTGCTCCATTTCTATTTTTAGTACATAAGTACTTTGCCTATGTGGGGGTGAGGAGACAAAAACTCTCAGAGCAGTACCAAGTTCTGTTATTGCTTCCTCTGCTATGGAAAACTTAACAAGACACCTTATGATGAGTTATGCAGGCCAAAAAGGGTCATAGTACGCTTGCCCACTTCTCGTAAGAACATGAACTTCCCCAACACCACACTCCCTGCTGCTCTCATCTTACTGCATTTAGGCTGCCCTCCCCCACCACAAAAGGGTAGAACATCTGTTTATAATGGATTAGGAAAAAAGAATCCTATTAAAGATTACCAAATACCCTTGAGGAAAAAAACCACTATTTTAACATAAAGACAATATTTAAATTTTTAGCACCTACAAGTCTAAATAAATCCTGATGTGCAAAGGCAGGAACCAACTCTAGAGAGCTCCTGAAGATCCTGCAGAGTTAGGAGTAGCAACCATGAGTGAAGTGCCCAGTCCTGCATACGCTTGGGACATTCTCCAACCCTGCAGCAGAGCCCGTCTATGTGGCTCAAACAGCCCACAGGGCTTCTGGCTTAAGGAGTTACCTAAAGATATGCCACAGCAGGAAAATCCCATGGATAACCAAGCAGGCACTGTTGTCCCTGGAGAAGCCACCACACCTGTGGCCTCCGCAGGATCCAAGGGACCACCACCAGACCTGACAGCATTCAGATGAACACTCTCCTCCATTTTCTCAGATCCTTCACCAAAGCATGCCACAGCCCCTTGAAACAAGGGCATCCCTATTATTTATGAGATTAGAGTGCATATTTAAATAACCTGTCCCTAAAATAGCATAATTATAAGACAAGACAATGTTTTCATTTCAGGACTTTCTGGACTCAGCATAAATACACTGCACAGAATCACAGAATTCATTTTAAGACTTCCCTATGGCTGTTTGCTTAATCAGTACATTCAGTGAAGAAGTCATTAGCAATATATTTGCCTGAGAAAACACTGAGCATAGTTTGATATTAATTTTTGTTGCATTTATACTATGATAACCAGGAAACATTCGGGGGATATAAATGACCAGTGTCTTTCTTAACCAGAGGGTAGTTTTCTGTACAGATTACATAACTTCAGACATCCTATAAACTTAATAATAAACATTTGCTTCAAATACTATCCCTTAACTCAAGGGGACACTTACAGTCTGACACAGTGTTAATACACCAAACACTGTGACTATTAATTTTGACATAGACACACGTATGGTCTTACTCTCCCCACAGTTGCGACTGTAATCTCATTTCCCCCCCGCCCCCTATATACACATGACATCAGTATCCTCTCATTACAGAGGACAGGAGAAGAAAACAGGAGAGAGGATCCTGTTTCCCACTGCAAGCTTATTGTGACAAAAGGGGTGAACAGCTGGATCCTCAGTCAGAACACCACCCGCTCTGTATCAAAGTTTTTGGACCTGAGATAGACAATATTTTTGCATAGCATTTCAACTCGCAAAACCAAAGTATTTAGCACAATTCACAGCTTGAATAGTTCACTAGTTACACTTCTGTTTTCAACTCGGTATCTTCGCTGAGGTCTTGTTATCAAGTATTTTCACGAGTCAGTCACACCAGAAAGCTCTGGCCACGATGGTAGACTAGTGTCAACGCAGACATATACTCCAGCTTAACAACCACTCTTGACTTCAAGCACCATTCAAAATACCATGTTTTGAACCTTTTTTTGCATAGGCAGACGCCCAATATCTAGTCTCGTAATAAGCAAGTAGTAGCACAATGTGCACCTTAGAATACCTATGAAGTACAATAACCCATTTCTAGATGTTTTCCTTGAAACAGAGATTAGCCAGCTGGTCACTGATAAGGTCCTACCAATTTTCCACTCTATAAAGGTGGAACCAGTTCCCAGACACAGTCAGATTGCAAACTCTGTTTACATTACAGTAATCTTTGTGCTGCATGTTGAACCAGAAGCAAACTCCAGAACATACTTCATAATGATCTACAGAGTGTGGAGCTCGTGGCTCTTTTCACATCATTACAACATAATTCATACTGAAAAATGCACCTAAATGATCACGTGGTAGCTCAAGTTGCCTATAGCCCTAACTCCAACAGTCAAAGAACGTAAGAAAATCCAAACCCAAAATGTAAGTTACAAAGGAAATACTTATTTTAATGTTTTGTTTTTCAAAATTAAATGCAGTCATTTTACAGGATCTTTTTTTCAACCAAGTAGAAGGTTCTGATGTTAAATGAAATCACCAGCTTATTTCCATACTCGGTGTTACTTCCCCATATGCATTTTCTATGTATTTATTTCTCCTTTGTTGTTATAGTTGAAGAATCTCATCAACAATCAGAGAATTGATATAGCATTCATATAGACTTAAATGGGAACAACAAAATACTGTTCCAAACTTAGCTATCTCATAGATTACAGCACATTAAAAAAGAAAAACAAACCACTTTATAAGCTCATACATAGATCCTCTACAGGAAACAAATACACTAGTGTCTCCAAGTAGGATTTGGGGCAGAACGCTAACCCACATTTATGAAAACTATAGGTCATTCCCTCTAGCAGAGGAAACCGAAGAGTCCCTGCAATCAGCGAGTTATGAACTGTTAACGTGATCAAATTCTCACCTTCTGATTGAGTTGGTAGATAACAGATATGTGCCTGGAGCTAGACAGACAGTTAGAACAACCAAAATCCAATTAATTACAGGACTGAGGTGAAAGACTGGGAAATACTCTTTATGCGCATATGTAAAACTAGAAGGAAGTCTCAAGAACTCAGGTTCAGCATTCAAAAAGGCTCAAGGATTCAAGAAGTCCTGTCCCCCACACTTACTACTTAAAAGCATTTGTATTTTTTTTTTAACCAATGTGGCCTACATTTGAACCCTCAGCTTAAAGGTGGAAAGCTTTACATCTCGTTACTAATACTGAGACAGTCCTTCCCCCAGCATCCATTAGTATTGTTCAAAAAGACATCAGAAGCGATTAGGCCCCCTACACTGCAATCACAGCCACCACTAGATTAGACTGCAAGCAAGATTTCATTTCTCTCACCATTTTCTATTGTATACTACCAACAGCTACAGCAAGCATTTAAAACCTTAATAAAAAAACCACATTCTTTTACAGCATAGCAGGGAAAAAGTTAAGTAACCAAAACTGAAGGGCACTGGAAGGCAGCATAAAGACTGTTGATAATAGGGCATAACACAATCAATCATACCAACCAAGATTCCCACATGTACAAATAAGAATTATTCAGCTCATTAAAAATTTTTTTTTTTTTTTTAGTTCTCTTCTGGTCAACTGTGCCAGGATAAAGGTGGACATGGACACAAGGCCTACAAGGCTAAAAAATTTGTTAAGTAATTATGAAGAGAAAACCATTCACGGGGTTTTTTTAATGCATTGCAACCCCAAAAACGAGAAACCAGATACCATGTCTGAAGGGGTGACTGAAGGAAACAAGATCTGAAACTTGAACACAGAAGTCCTCCAATATTCTAGTATTTCTAAAATATTTATAATCCCCTCAACTATTAAAATCATATGAACAGTAGCCCAGGAACTAACAGCTGAAGTAGAAATAATGCTACCCACCTACTGAAAGCACTTCTGTTTTGACAAGGAAATTCATACAAACTGTACGCGTAAGATTCTAGGCTCTAAAGACACTTCTGCAATTAAGATCAAAAAAGAAATAACTTTGATAAAAGGCTATTAGAGACTGTAAAAATTTACACTGAAAAAGTTACAGGACTTACACATTATTATTTTGTTCCTGAGAAAGATATGCTATTTCAAATACATGATTTTTAGAAAATCTGAAAGTATACCAGTGAAGAGTTAAACCCAACAGAGACTGTATTTTGCAACATTCTTAAATTAACATGCCTTTCAGTATAATTAGTTCAGCTGGTATTGTATACATGTATACGTGCTCAAAGGGCCAATCTGATACCACCATCATCAAGAAGTTTCAAGTAACCGCTATGGTAAGATACAACTTTCAATTTTACATCAGTCTGTACACCAGTCTACAATCAGAATAGGCAATACTTCTGTATTTCAAAAAATATTTTTTTTTTCCTTTAAGACAGCGCATGCACACATGTGGAAGGCAATATTTTTGCACAGCCTCACAAAACAGCTGTATTTTAAGAGAGTATTTTGAATTGGAAGTCGTAACCTTGCACCCCGATTTTATACAAGAGAAAATCCACAAGATTTAAGCTGATGCAATTTCTCACAATTCCTCGCATGGCAGAATTCTAACACAAGACTATTCTTCTTAGGAGCAAAGGTAACATTTATCTGCAAGTCCTGTTTGCCGTTAACATAAATGCATTTAACAGATGAAAAAAAAAAAAGCGTGCTTTATCTGTCTCTCTTAGCTAGCTGATACCACCAGTTTGAAATATCACCCAAAATAAATTACTGCTTCAATCGTATGCATTTGCTGTTGAAAGGTGTGTGTATGTTAAAATGTAATTAAAGATCTCTGAAAGCATTCTTAGAAAGTTAGAAAGGGCACGCAACCCAGTGTCGTGGTTTGGGCACTGGGACACTCGCTAGGTCAACACCAGCCTTTACATTTTTTAAAATTGCACTCTGGAAGCTGCTTGGAAGTAAAATTAAGACCTGGGAGTTGATAAAGTCGCCACAACTAACAACATCTTACAAACAGTAAGTTTACTAGTAACTTAGTATCTCAAGCAGCCTAAAGTTTGTCGGTAGCAGCACAATAAGGTGTGTATTTTGCTTCAGCCTGCAGAATATCACTCCTGAGTAAGCGCATACCAGCAAGTGACATCAGACCGAAACCGCGGAGTTTCACTGGAGAGCAAACGCCGCCGAGCCCAGCTCCAGCGACACCAACACGAAGGCAACTCGTCACGCTGAGGCCGGGGCACCTACTGGGGACCGGCAGCTAGAAATTAGTTGGAAATTTAAATCCCAGCTCGTTTCAAAGCGAACCTTTAATTTCGCACGGAGGGAAAACAACCTGTTGAGCGTCCCTCACCCCACCCCTTCCCCCGGGGGCGGCCCGGCGCTGCCCACGGCGGGGTCAGGACGCGCA
>VWZL01002112.1:3916468-3979077 GCA_013396915.1 Stercorarius parasiticus | reverse complement strand
GGCGGGACATGGGTGCGCGAGTTCCTAATGGTACATTTTGTTCTGGAGATAAAAGCAACAAAGGCACAAAAAGGAAACGAGTCGGGAGACGTTGGGTTGGTGTGAGGTGGTGACCGCAGAGCCTTAGCATTTCCTACAGCACGGCGAACGGCTTCCCGCGGCTTCGAAAAATAAACTTTTTCAAGTATTTGAGGCACAGGACAGGGCTGGGTGTGCAAAGGCAGTGGGAGCTGCCTCCGGCCTTACTGCGATGGGGTGGCGTGCGGCACCGACAGCTGGTCGCGTACCCCCAGGTTTTGTGGGACCAAGTCACGAGTCAATGGAACCACTTCCAAAAGAATTGCCCGCCAAAACGCTTTGCACCTCAGGGAAAAGATGGCATGCTCTGTGTCTCAGCCACATCGCTATGGTCCACGGTTCACTATGTTGATTAATTTACTCTTTAAATATTGGACTAGAGCAAAAGTTCCACAGTGTAATCGGATATGCCAGCTTCCAGTGAAAGGAGAGCAAGTGAGAAGATATCCCAGACCAAAATCAGAGTATTTTGCACTTGCTTTGCAAACATTTCATGAGGCATAGATGACAGTAAAAGGCATGGTATCAGAGCCACAACATTCTTGCGGTTGTACTTTTTATGTGCCACCAGCTGCTTTCATGCTCCCAGCCATCTTCAGCAGTACCTAAATTCTTTTAAAAGAGGCAATAATTCAATGATCCAAATCACTCCTCTACAAAGAAACACCCTACCCAAAGCTACTGTATGAGCTTTACGTTTGTTCTCCTTTGAAAATAAACAAATTCGTATTCCAGGAAATAGCTGAAGCAAATTCCCAAGGCAGCAGTCTGAAATCAGGGGGAAGGGCCAACTCCTCGGCCATGGCGTGGAGAAGGCAGAGTGACCCAGGGGACCTTCTCCCTCAGCGCATACGGTGCCACACCGATCCCTATGATGTCCTCGGGCAGCCTCAGAACTCCAGGAACCTCTAGCTTTCTTCGGCACCATCCCCGACTCCCCAGCTTCGGACTCTCCCAGAGTACAGAATGCCAAGGCATTGCCCCCCTGTTCCCGCAGCAGCTATGTTCAGCTCGGGGTGGGGGGCCTCATCCCCACTGGAGGTCTCCTATGTCGCAGCGCAGCCTTCTGCCAAAGCCCCTCTGCTGGCCCCCACCATGAAAACACTACTGCAGGTTTCTTATTTGTTAATTGCTATACGTAATTAAGCCTCAGACATTGGTTTTTTTAATCTATCTACACATGCAGAAGGAGGAATGTGACATTTTTTTATGCCCACAGGCTTCATTGCCAGAATCTACAAGTATTGACCAGTGGCAGCAGGAAGGAAAAGGCTGAGATCACAACAGGAAGGAGGGGGAAGATTTCAAGGTGCCGAGACACACAAAAAGAAACTTGGGAGGGTGACTTGATAAAGAGTAGGGAGAAAAAATCCCTCCTTTTCGTCTGCCCCCCTGGAGTAAGAAGAGTTCTGGGGAGGGTGGGCAGTGCCTGCAGGCTGGGGAGGAGGACAGGCTGGGAACAAAGATTAAAGACCATAAAACAAGATGAAGCGTACATATGGTGGGGGAATTAAAGAGGACCGCAGGCATGCAAACATAGAGGGGTCCAGATGGATCCCTACAATACAGGAGAAGGACCGTGGGAAAGAAAAGTAGTTATTCAGGTGTTGGGAGAAAGAGGGAGAACAAATAAAAGGGTGAAAGAAAAACATTAAGCAAAGAAAGTTCCAGCAAAGATGGAGGTGCCATTTTTGTATCATCTTACACTGGATGAGAAAATGCCATCAATCTGTACACTGAATTTGACAAGGACAGAGACCATTTAACAACGAAGGACTTCTGTCTAGGAGCTGGAAATATCTGGCAGTGGATATGAAATGATCACAGACGATGTCTCGCCAGTTTGGGAGAGGACATATGTAACTCTTTTGGCCCACAGAGAGTAATGGGATTTGTTTGTTTGTTTGTTTTCTTTCTTTCTTTCCTTCTTTCTCTCCTCTCAATCTTCCTCCTTTTGTCCTGTTTTCTCCTTTGTTCCTTCCTTTCCTTCCCTCCCTCCCCATCTCCCTTCTCCTTCCTTCCAACAGTTGTTTAAAACTCCATCTGTACTCTTGATATGAATTAGACGAACTAGAAATGCCATCTTATTATACCAGCATTGGTAAAATGCATATACTTGCTGGTAGATAGAAATTATTTTAATGAATATTTTTGCTTGTTTTTAAACAAAGCAATAGCAGGACCACGTTCCAGTCCTTTCAAATTCTTCCTTCAGGAGGACTTCTCCATCTCTTCGTTAATAAATTGCTCACAAGCAAAGTTACCATCAACAGTACTGAAAATGCCAAATCAAATAAATGTTGGTCTAATCAAACTAAAATAATTATATTGATTGAAAGAAACATTGAATGATACTCCTATTTAACGTTTTTGCTTTAATTCTTAATAAAATATTACTTATTACTTATTTCTTAATAAAATAAATAAAATGCATCTCTGAAATGAGCAACTTTTGTTTTTTTAAAACTGTTGGGATCGCACTGTATTCCTGTATTCCCTTTAAGGAAAGAGTAAATGTCTATGTATATATATTCACGTATCGATATATAGCGAGCGATACACACACATCAGTGTTTATGCACATATACACCCTATGGATGTAGTACATTCAGTCAGATACAGATATATATACCCAGACCCATCTGTTAGCTGAAGGATCTGAATTTTAGATCATATGCCCGCTACTGCCTTTGAGGTCCTACAAACAGGATGGCTTCCTCATCTTTAGAGAGAAAATTGTCTTGAAAGTTAACAGCTGAAGAAAAGCAAGTGCTTTACTCATCCTTTAAATAACTGCTCCTGGGAGGTGTCTAAAAAAAGTACTATTATATTTTCTTGGTAGGGAACCTAAAAATAAAACTACTATTTAATCAGTATAGTTCAAACCATAACCCTAAATTGATTGAAAGGACACAGAAGGACAATCAGATAGGTGAATCCTTCTTTCTAACTGCAGGCCTGTCTCTCTCTGTTACGCTGCAAGAACAGGAAGTCTGTTCTCTACTCTCTGTCGATTCAACTTTTTAAGAAATGTTTTGACCACTTAAAGACAGGGAAGGAGGAAACTGCAGAACCACAGCCACTACAGAGACAACTTCCTGTGGGTTTTGTGGTGTGCGTGGTTCAGGAAGGCAACAATTCATCTAAGATCTTTCAGAGGTATCGGATGGTTTTGCTGCCCTATGAGGTAGTCTTGGGATACTTAGCTATAAATATGCCTATGTATTATCAACGATGGCAGGCAGTTCAGTCGATATCATACATTCTGTATTTTTAATTGCCACCTGATTTCAGTATTTCAGGAACGAAGAAAAAAGGGGAAGAGAAAATCAGACTTCACCATGTAAACCACAAGAGAAGAAAGTATCTGTTTCCACCTCAAGAAATAAGAAAGTGGTTTAAAGAAAGCTGTGGGAAATTCATGTCCTTAAAATTGCACAGAATTTCAGTGTCTTGCTGAATCAAGTCCCTAGGGAAAAAATTAACGCAGTAATGATGTCTAGTAATGATTCTTATCTTCCTCCCACTTCCACGCAGTTAAACGTTGCTTCCTATCTCTACTTCCTCTTTCAAAGGCTGGGTACCATTGCAGGTGCCTCTGCCGAAAACACTGCACACAACTGCTCAACAGACAGTGAACAGAGGCTTCCAACAACCCATTGCCTCTCACGTATTGGAACCCCTCCACAAAGACAAAATCCCAAACATCTGTGCTGTACCTCTCATTAACAGGTTAAAGCACACACCTCAAGTGCGCACCAGAGGCTGGATATGCCCTGAATGGGAATAAACCCAACCTGTTTTGCCAGTCAGTCCATCTTAAACTCCTGCTGTTCTTAACTCCTTGTTATTTCTTGTTTAACACCTTAAAAAAAAGTATTAGGTTTAACACAGTGCCAGGTTTTTCTGCGCAGACAGAATATCACTTCAATTTTTAAGCAAATGCCAAGTGTACAAATAGAATTAAAAGTAGGTTGCAGTGGCAAAGCAAGATTATTTTCAGCCTTAAAATACTTACAGAATTTACCACTGCAGGGCTGAAGAGTAGTCTCTTTGGTTATTATTTTGGGATATCCATATAAAAAGAAACTCTCATCTCCTTGGTTTGGACCAGGTCTTAGAGAATCTTTGTCATCTGTATAAATATGTGTAGTGACAAAATCTGAGACCACTGTTGAGGAAAATGCTATCCGTGAGTTTTAATCTTGGTTCATGACAGCAGAACTAATTTATTACAGAAATGTTACGTAAAACTCTTCTACTTCCCATCTCAGACAGATGTTTTGTGAACGGGACTGTATATTTAAATGCACTGCAGCTGATCAGGGCTGATTTTACAAAATGCTTCATTATAAGTAGCCGTTGGATGTCAAAACATCAGATATTCTGAATTATTCTACTGTCTCCAGGTTTATTTGGTAGAGAGGGGACACTAAGAATAATCAAAGACAGCTGTGAGACATAAGCAGGCGTGCAGTCACTGCTGACGGGGTTCCAGGTCAGAAACAGTTACACCACAGACAAGTACCACACATCCTCCACTGGTTTAGAACTGTTATTTTTCGTATTTTGCTTTCAGAGAGCATGACTAGCAGTTCACTCTTAAAAATGCTTGCCCAGACAACAAGCAACACGTACCAAAGATTAACTGCACAGGTAACCTGGATAAGTAAAAGTGATGAAGGGATGCACATCAGGGTAAAGATCTTCGTTACTTACAAACTGTAAGTATTTTGGAAAGGCAGCCCAGGGACAGCTTAATAAAACTACCTGATTTAATCACCTTGCTGGCAAACAACTCCATATTCAAAACCAGAATTTTCCAGGAACGCTTGCACAAGATAGAGCAACAGAACTGTTCTCTGAACCCCAAAGAGCGACCCCCACGTATAAGGACCAAGGAGGCTGGGAAGGAAAGGGGGTTGCAGAGGTGCAATTTTCCAACCCAGATCGGTTTGGAACCTCAGATCACTTCTCTGGTTTCTTGAGCACAAATATTGCGGTTGCGATGAGTACCACAGGAAATTATCGTGACTCATTTTTGTTCATGAGAAGGGCATGAATAGAGAACATGAAAATATGTACTGAAAATTGTTATATTCAACACAAAAACACGTACTGGAAGTTGTTATACTGATAACAAAGTTTACAGATAATGGCGCAAAAGTGTGAGCTCATTTGCTTCTTAATTCTTCATATAAGAGACACTATTGCGTAAATGCAAAAATGTAAAAACTTAAATTACTGAAATTTATAAACTCTAATCCATTTTTATTGCCACTCAGCTTTTGACTTTTAGACTTCTGACTTTTTGTCCTCCAGGCATTCTTATTACAACTGGTATGAGACTCCATCCATTCTTTTAAAATTTGCAAGCATGAGTCCATCAAGTGAAGGGACTAACAATGTGCTTAAAAGTAGGAACACCAGATTACACCCAGTAATTCCAGTGTAATCTTTACCTTAGTTGGTAGCTCTGTCCTAGTGGCACCTGCTCTGTAAGAGTGATTTCAGTAAGGTTTAGAGGAGGTAAGTAAGGGGATTAAGCTCCTGATGGTCACGCCCATAGGGTTATGAACCCTTTCCACCTTCGCATCTGCTTTTGTTTCTACCTTCAGATATTAAAAACAGTTAAAAGAAAAGCACTTTTAAAACATCGCTATTTGTGTCAGTGGGAGAAACTCAACTTGTCTTATTTGTACCCCCTGCAGCTTTCTTAACTATCTATTATTGGATGATTACATTGCAGTGGTGTCATCACTGGTCTGCAATGGTTTTGTTGTGGCTCCCTTTCAAAACGGTTACTGTTCAAAAATACACGAAGCCTAAGACAAAAACGTGTCAAGTATTATTTTTCCACAAAATACTGCAGTAGAACGTAGTTTTCTAAGTTTTAACTCCATGTTTCAATAATTCAGCCTCCACCCTCAACAGATCTTATTCAAGACAAATTTATTTGGCGTGACATACTTCCCATCTTAAAGTTAAGAGTGCTTTTCAGTGACTTTTAGTCTTTAGCAACTAAGGAGACATCTGGTTATCCGTGATATTACAGACTCTATTTTAGCTGTGTCTGCAAACAATAGAAAAATTTAGCTCCCAGGGACAACACGTGGTTTTGCAGTATGCCCTGGTGGAATATTTCATCTGTAACTGTTACAGTGTGGTTAATATTAATCTTTTTAATTATACAAATAAAACTCCTGACAAGGTTTTAAATTCAGTCTAAAAGTTTCCATTTTATGTAACAGTTTCTAGATGGCAACATACAAGAGAGGATGATAGAATAGAATGTGCTTAGTGTGGGAGGATATTGCGTTATTTCCTGACCTGTTGTTGTCAGGAAAGAAAAAAACGTGTCATGGGTTGGCTTTTGGGTTTTGTATGTCACAGGACATGAAAAAAGTGGGCAATATACACTAACGTGGTGGAAGCCCCGCATTCTTCCGATGTTACTTGACCACTCGTTTCTGCTCTTGCACTGTGTCACCACCTCCATAGCTGCAGCAGGCTAACTGCATGGGGAAAACCGAACTGATACTGGATAAAAGCTTATCCTTGTAGCACAGAAGCAGGAATAAGTGGCCAAAGAAGGGGACTTTTTAAGCTGGGTTTACTGGCAAAGATGACATGATTATGTACCTACACTTACATATCATTTACCTACACTTCAAGCACGTAGATCTCCGCAGTTGCAGATTTCCAAATCTGGGGACAAAAGGCATCCTCTGCCTTACAGAGGTCAGCAATTCATCTGAGTGGAGATCACTTGCTTCACTCCTTGGATAACGGCATTACAGTTTCCAAGCGGTCCTGTAAGATATGCTACCGTGCATGTGCAAGAAATGCTTAGATGCGCATTGTTTTAGCTTGGAGATTTATATAGTATTGGCTGGATATAGACTCAGTGAAACCTGTAATCACCGACTCACTCAAAAGCCCTCAGAAAACAGCCAGGCTTTTTACACTTGGTCCCAGAAACTGCAACCTGTAATACATTTTCAGTAAGATATTTTTTAGAAATAACTAAATACGATTTTAGTTCAAGATTTACAAAATCAAGTTTTGGCCACAGAGTAATACTGGACATGTTCAGCACAGTCAACAAGAGCTTGTTCAAAAAGATGTGAAGTACTAAATGAGAAATTTTTTTATGAGTCATCACACTGCTTATAGTGATACAGAGTCCAAACTTCACTTATTTCTCTCAGTTGATTAGATTTTCTCCAGCTCTCCAGGCATTTATACTGCAAACAGATCCTTAAGCTGATTAACAAAATTTGCCACGCCAGAAGTTCTTCAGAGAAGCTCAGAGGTGGCATCTGTCTCCGGGAAGGGGGGCTCGATTCTGATCCTAGCTGAGCGCTGCTGGTTGAAACTGGGCGTGCATTTGCTTACTCTGAAAACATCAGCTCTTAGGAAGATAAACATATGTGACTAAGGGTGTATCTTAAACTCCAGACTTAAATCTGAGAAATATGCAGTGAGAAATCTTCCTGTCTCTGCCGCGTTACCAGAGAAACCTTCCTCCTTGCACAGGACCACGTGCCACAACCTATATTAATTACAGTGATGCCAAGAGGCTCTCCTCAGAACGATGCTTTAACCTAGCTAAAGGTGTACAGAAAGATACAAAGCGAAATTCCTTACAGTGCAGAGCTAATAGGGCAGAGGCTGTATGTACCACACTTGGACCAGTGTTTCTCATGGCTTACGTTTCTACGTTTTCAGGTAGCGCAGGCTTCCCAGAAAAGTACATATTATATCAATTTCATTAGCTAAATCTTTTCTTTACGCATCTGTCAGTTCAATCCAGCGTGCAAGCTGAAAAACTGTAACTGCCATCTCTTTTTTTAAATGTGTGACATTTTAATACGTGTGAAAAGTGCTAAAGCGAGAGCCTAGGGACTGAAATGCTTCTTGTTTTCAGAGCAGGTAAAGCAAGGACAAGCATTAACGCAAGCTTCCCTGCCAAGCCCAGTCACTGTGGCTGGTTTCAGTCCCTCCGTCCCTCTGCCTGAAAGTTTGTCCATTCTTTCTAACGCTATGCTTTGCTCTAATAAAAGATAACGGCTTCTCCCCATAAATCTGGCTCTCTAACTAGCAAGTCTTTCTGAAAGCGTTTTCAAAACTGGAGGAGCCAATTTTGCCAAGTGTGAAAACTTTCATGAGTCATATAACACTCTTCTTCTATGGTTTTAAGATGAATAAATAATTATAATTGACCACAAGATACTTGATACTGAAGTGATTTACACAGTTTCTTATGATAAATGTAACAAGTGTTTTTGATGGTGGTCTTCCACAGATACTTTATTTCAACTTAATTTCCCATACTTTTCAAAAGCTTCTCATTAGAAGGGGCAGCCCTCAACACACTTTTTTTTTTTAAGCTCCAGAAGACCCAATTACAAATACGGAGGCTGAAATAAGCCCTATGACTATTTCCTGGCTATGTGTCATGCTGACATTTCTCAGAACATCAAATACATGCGCGGCTGCCTTTTGGGCATGCGCTGCTGGACAAATAGATTTCATACTACTTCTAAATGCTTCTATCAGGGTAGCTGTATTCTATTTTCACAACTGAGCATCTCTCTGCTTTCTGAACAATATATGCCGAGACTGTGCGAAAACCAGGGCAAGCCTAGCCCCTAAGTCACCACAGAAAGCATCCAAAAACATTTTACTAGAAGAAACACTTTTTTTATATACTTGACTTCCGGTACGGACTAATTTTTCTTTCCAGCCTACTTCTTTCCATTTCTGTAACTGTGTCAGGGCCCTGGCTGCACTAATAGGCCTTAATGGCCCTGACAAATTGATTATGAAGATAATTAATTGTTTCTCTTTTAAAGCCCTGTAATCTGGAGGCAGCAAGGGGGGCTGACAGAGATTTACAGGGAAGAGGGGAGAAGGGGAGGTGGAGGCCTTTTTCCCCGTGAACACCAGAATAGTTGCCATAACTCGCACGAAACCTCCTCGCTCTGTTCCCCAGCCAGAGCTGCATCACCAGCAGTTAACCCACTCGTTATTCTTGGCACAGAAATAAATTAGAGGGGTAATCACTGAACGCTTAGATCATTCGGGAAAATCAGTGAAATAATCTCTACCTACATAAGCATATTCAGCAAGGATTACAAATCACGTACAAAGTTTATTACACCTGCAAAGGCACGGGATAATACTGCAGTCGTTGCCCTCATTATATTAAAAACAACAAATAAATTCTGAGCTTTGCACAATGTTTGCCGGCAGGGTCAGCTCTACCCATGCGTGGTCAGGAACAGCCCAGAGACAGAGGCGTGAGCAGGGATGGCTCCCTCCCTGCGGCAGCGCAGGCCCCGTCTTGTACAGCCCGCTGGAGAGGCAGGGAGCCAGTACAGGGAATGCACCTTCGGAACGTGCCGTTGGGTTAGGACGCGAGAATGCTGCAGCGCCAGGAACGAGATCTTATCAAAACGGGATTTCATGTCATGACTGCAGCTGGATGGGGAGCACATCAACGTTGTTATTTGAATTACAACTTCTTTAATTAAAGTTTCACTATTTAACTTCAAAATTACTATTTTGTTTCTAAGTGAACAGATTAGATTGTATAACTGAAGGACATCTACATCATAGCCTTTCCCACGCCACTGCAAAAATAATTCCAGGGGTCTCAGGGATAAGTTGACTGAGGTCTCCCAAATGTATGTCTTATATATGCAGATAAACACCTTACTGATTTTTAATTAAAACAATTATTTTCTGTCTTCCTGCTTGCACTGAAAAGGCAAATACAGAGCTTACATGACCCTCCTCCAGCTCCCCTTCCAAAATCTGTGTCATGTGTTGACAGTGACAATGGCCAGTGCCCCACCAACACACTACAGCGGAGCAGTCAGGAACAGAGGAAGGAACCGTCTCAGTGGGGAGTACACCTGGGTACGATCTGTTTTACCAGTATTCATTAGACAGTATGAAAAACAGTATTCTACAGCACCAGCATGTTCTCTGGTTTTAAAGAGGCAGCTTTTGTATTTGAAACTGAAATTAATTCAGCCAACATACGCACGCCTTTATTAAAAGGCTCTTTGAATATAAGGAAACAGAGATCCTTTAAAAAGTCGTGCATCTGAAGTTGTTTGGGAGTAACAGCTTTGTTTCTGCAGGGTGCATAGCCCCCTTAGATGCCCAGTTCCATCCCCTGGAAGGCAGAGGGTGACGGTGCTAGTGCTGGCCCACAGCCGGGGCCAAGCGGGGACGGCAGCTCCCAGCCCCACTGAGGACCCTGCCGCAGCCCTCCGGAGAGAGCTGGGATGGGGATGCAGGCAGCAGGGCCTCCTTCTCGTCTGGAGCCACACTCCGTCAGCAGGGCTCGTGCCACCCAAACCCTCCTCCCGCACCGGGGGAGCCTGACGCCCTGCACAGCTCGTAGTCTTAGAAATGACCCTGTCGCTGCGATGCACTGCACATGAAACCATGAAACAAATGCACCATTACATGACATTATTACAATTTTATTGCAGTCTTTGCCTCCGAGAGACAAAGCACAGCAGCCACAACGATCCTGCCCCGTGACAGGGCAGAGACAGCACACAGCTGGACTCGGAGTGCATGATATCTTGCATAAAAACAAGAGGTACAACGGAGTACTCGGGCTGAGGCTATTCCCTTACTCCATCAGAGAGCTATGCATCTATAAATCTTGGATGACTTGCCGCATGAAAACAAATTGCTAGGCCGCCAGCTGAGATTTCGACTCATTTTGAGCCTCTAATTATGCTTGAACAGCTCTTGAAAACACAGAAATCTGTTTCTGACTGCATAGCAAAGCACGGAATGGGCAAGACAAATATTGTAGTAACCTTCATAAGCAATCTCATCATTATTGTGGAAACTGTCCTCTGCCCTTTCTCTTCTCTGGGCAAGTCAGTACTGAGTATGAAAACATATTTAATAATAAGATACTCCAGAAACTGACCAATTTTTTTTTCTATTTTTAATATTTATTTCGGTGTTTTAAAAAAATATTTAATTTGTGATGTTATCTTTCCATTTCCATTCTCTGCTATATGGGAGAAGTATTTAATAGACATACTTTGATGTAAGCATAGATTCACAGACAGATAATTTTCTTCTGAACAAACTTGTTTCTGTAAATACAAATGCAATGCAAACATAACTGGCACAGTCCTGCCTGTGGTAACAGCTGTGATTAAATCATACCTGCTTCTATTGTCAGGGATGTTTATTAACCTCCACTTTGCAACGAAAGGGCAAACAACTGTGACTACACCCATGTTTTAGCAGCAGCAGGATACAGATGTTAAATTCCGGAATGCACCAGCCTCACGTCCCTCCAGCTCTGTAAATGGCCTCAAAGCCAGTCTTTTTCATTTATCTTTTCAAGTTTTTGGGTTTTCTTATATGGAGGTCCTTTACTAGGCTCTTCATTTTTGCTATGTTACGTATCTGAAGAAAAAAAAGTGTAAAATACATTGCGTGAAGCATACTGCTTTTCAACATTCGTTTTCCAAAACTAAGCCAGGTATTGGTAGCCATTCTTAAAAACTCATGCAATTTGCACATTCAACCTTTAATATTTTCATTCCTTTTTTTTTTCTCTCCTGATTGTCTTAAAGTGCTTGCTACTTCAGCAAGGCGGATAATTATAGCTTACTATGTACTGGCAAAGTATGGGGATTGGGCAGGTTGTCCTGTTGTCCCTTTCTTCCCCAGGATGAAGTTTTTACAGATACAGTACAGACAGTCCGGGCTTTTTTGAAAGCGACATTACACTGCAAAGTACAAACTGACTTTTTAAATTTCTTCATATTATCACCTCCATTTTCTCCTTCTACCCTTGGAGGTTTTCAAGACGAGACTGACTCCAGCCCGGAGCAACCTGGTCTGGCCTCAGAGCCGGCACTGCCCTCAGAGGAGGCTGCTCCCTTCTAACCTGAATTATTCCACAGTCCTATGATTACTGCTTCTTCCGAGTGAAAATCGGAATTTCTCAGGGTTTGCACTTCTGCATTAGCTTGTTTCTACAACGGAGTGTTAATTTTATGTTCTGCACTTTTTCAACCTCCCTAAATAGCCTCCCTAAAGTATTTTCCACCTCCAGTGGAGGTCACTTTTTCAAGCTTCTTAAGTAATAGCAGTGAGCTTTATTATACCTATTTTCCCCCTTTCTACTGTCTGACGGGAGACATTACTGCCATTTGTCAAACACTGTGCTTTTACATTTTTTTTCTTATTCCTTTCTCGAAGAGATACTGTAAGCGTTACAGAAAGCAGGTCAGCTCTGTGCACACCTACATGAGAATTTCTCCTGTCTTTAAAAGCTAATGTGAAAACAAAACAATTTACATACAAAACTTAGTAAAATGACTGCTGGAGTCAGGAACCGAAAGAGAAAAGCTAGAAAATGATCAATCAAGACGCAATTGTTTTTACTTCCACCTTATCTTTACCTAGATTTTTCAGCAAATCATTGTTGATGTTTTATATCCTTTAAGCACCATTCAATATAGTTCAAACACAAACACTTTCAGCTTTTATGGATTTAAGATCCATAATGCTAGACCAAAATATCCTTTTTTTGTTCCTTGCAAATGTAAGCTGGTATAAATGGCTCCAGTGAGTAATCTTCCTTAAGGGCCACTGCATAAGTCTGGCATATTTTCTGACTATCCACATTACTGAAGGTTGCTTACAGCTTTGAGCAAAACAGTACGAGTACTGCCATCCTCATGATCAGGCGTCCAAGGAGACAACTCTTTTGATAGTTACAGAAAAAAAGGACCGGCTGTTTGCACAAACTCTTGTGCACTTCTCAGTTTCTTGCCAAAGCCTGTCCACACTTAATGCTGCTGGTGGGTTCTGGATNCCCCCCGCCCCGACCAGTGAGTCACTGTGGCATGATTATCCCATGACTAAACCACTTTTGCTTCCTTTTGCTGTGGCCACTCCACACTGGAGCCCTTCCAAACAAGGCCACATCCTCCTCTTGCTCAAAGATCTCTTGATCTCTCCAGTGCACAGTGTTTGAGGCTGCAGCACCAAGCACTGTGGGACTGAGCGCTACTCAGGCAATAAATCACGATGCTCAACTTCATAATTTATATGACTATCCGTTCATCCTCTTATTCAGTTCATCCAGGACAATCGGCACCATTTTCCAGTTGTCAACAGCCACGTGGAGGGAGCGCTGTTAAGCCATTTTGGTGTCATGACAATGACTACAAAGAAGCCGCTGCACATCTCAGAGATGTAACAACTAGGGAATATGGGAGAATCAGCAAAAAGGTGATGCTAAAATGAGGGGCTGGAAGGTGGGAAACGGTTGTTTTAGGGACTGGAATGTACCCAGGTCTACTTTCATCTGTGTAAACTTAATCCACAGATCAAATTGAATCCAGTACAGTAATAAAAATGGCAGAAAACTTACAACAAAATACGGGCACAAGATGAGTTTTCTGGAAAAAGCCTCAAACAACCGAAATAATCAGGTGAACGGTCTCTAAAACGCAGCCCCCTGCAGTGCTGTGAAACAGTAGGCAGCAGAGGAGCAAGACGTGTGGCCCAATTCCAGCTCTGCCTCAGGACCCCAGTGACAGGGACGGCCACAACTGTCCTTTGTTCCTTGTAAGATATCTGTAGCTCTTTGTTACGTCCCCCAAGATTTTTGTGCCTTAAAGATAAAAAACTTAACAGCTAGAGAGAGTTTTCCTCTGGCATTTTATGGTATGGTTCTGCTCTCTTTCCTATGGTACCGAGAGGTGTTTTCTCTGTGTATCGTGAACTGGTAACTATAACCTAGGCAGTGCAACGACACCCCTGTTTCCTAAGAGGGTATTTCATCTTTTTTAGATGCTTGCAAAATGGTGGTGTCCTTAAAAGAACAACCCCATCATGTAGAGGACTGAAGGAAAACTCTAATTCAACTAAAGAGCCCTAAAGCTGCCTCAGTTCAGACTTGTTCCCAAGAGAACATTGCTGGGAGCCAACTACCGCCACTTCCTTCACTTTCTGTTGCTGGCAAGACTGAATCTATTTTTTACTGACATGCCACTTATAATATGCTGTGAAATGCAGACAGAAATCGCGAGCTCTCTTGATAAACATTTGACATCAGTTTCCGATGCTTAGAAATAGTTTTGTTGATGCTTTGAACTTGGGTAACGCAGGGACGATAATACGGCAGTGGAGCATTTTTGTAGTTTGGTTACACAGAAATGTCAGTGGTGAGATGAAGAGCTACCTTCCATGAAAGAGCATATTTTAGCATCTTTACATTTTGGCTACTGTACACAATGGCTCTTCATCAGTAGTTTGGCTGTGCCACTGACTTTCTGTGTACCTGCTCAAGTCACTTAATTTGCTCAGTTTTATCACCTATAAAGTAAAAATAAAATATATAAGTGCCTTTGTAAACCACTGCAAGATCTTGTGCTGGTCGTGTTATATAAATTCTACGTATTACAGGAGGCATTTCTTTGCTACATTCACAATTTTCTACCTCCAAACACAATTTGAAACGTCTTGATAACACTCCTTCACTTTGCAACTTTGATTTTAGACATGAATGTTCTCCTCTGCACCATCTACCTTCAGCCGCCTTCTGCCTGATGTTTCTCCCGATCCCCAGCCAGGAGTCGCTCCCTCATTCGTGCTGCTTCAGCGACCTCCAGCTCTCGGCTGCCTTTAACCCACCGCATCACTTCCTAACTCTTTGCCATGCCCGTAAACATCTCTTCACCTCAATCTGAAGATGAGCATTTCAATCACATTTCTCCACTGTAGCAAACGCACATGCTGGAATGAATTTTGCAAGACAGTACTTTTTGCTGTGTTTCAAATCCAGCTTTTCTTTCAGCATTTTCCTTTTGTCTTGCTAGGTAACTGCCTGCACTTACTTTGATACAGTTTATACCCTTCTTTCTGTTTCTTTTTGTCACCAGCTTTGAGCAACAACAAAAATAACGTTATCTAAGGATGCAGGTACACTTACAAAATGTCACAAAAACTTTTTTTTGGCAGTAATCCCAGAGCAAAACAAAGATATTTGGGGAAGGCCTCCATTTGAAAATAAATTCTATTCTAAACCAGAGGTCCCTGTGCTTTTTCAGAAGAACAGCTTCTGTCATTCCCTACACACAGCAAGATCCTAATGGAAATGAGTTTGGAGCCATCTACGTCCCACATCTACATCTCTCCCAGCCTGCAGCAGCACAGGAACCACCACAGCTATCTGAAAGGAGAAAACTATCAGGGTGCTATTTACTTCACTTTCAGTTCTCTTTTAAAGGAGTGGACAGCTGGAAATAAAGGTATGAGGCAGCAGCTGGTAATTTATGCAATGTACTAACGAGGTGCGCATTGAAGAATCAGTGGAGTTTGTTCACCGAGTGTGGGAGTAGAGTCGAAGAATTTCAAAGCTGTCCTTCCATTCCAGTCCCCTGCTCACCAGGTGGCCCTGAATAACTAAAATTAAGTTTTTATTTCCGTATTTCCTTGGGCAGATACTGCACTTCGTTTCTTCTGGAAGGTGCAGCCCAGGGGAAGGCAAAAGTGACTTTAAGTCACATCTACATTGCCCGAATGTTGTCCGTGCCTCGGGTTACGGCAGTTCCTTCTGTAAATTAGCAGAATGCTGCAAGCATACCTCCTCATGTCCTCAGCGGACCTCCTACAATGGGAGCTGGAGTGGGAAAAACACAGACCTCCTAACATCAAGCATATCACGGGAATTCTCTCCCGGACTCTGGCGAGCCCTCTGGAATTCTCCGTGTCCCTGCAGTGGACAGGAGGACTGTACAGATCCTTTCAGACACACACAGGCGACACTCTTAAAATCTATTTGTATCACCAGCCTCAATCATTTTCTAGCCAAACAGGGCTGTGCTTCAGGCTGATTTCAGTGCCACGGGGAAGGAACGGATGCTGTACATGGTATTCCAGATTTCCACTCCGCAGATGGTCACGGCATTTTCCACATGGCTCCTACTGTAACACCAGAACCACATAAGTCATTTATAAGTAACTGATATGTCACCTTATAGCGTGCTTGTGCGGTATTCAAAGCTGAGCAGACAATACAAAAGAAACATTAGTATGTCTCCTGTTTTAATTTTATATAGAGCATATATCCATCCAGAAAAAGTAGAAAAGCAGAATAAATACTGATGTATTAGCTAGCACATGAAGATGTCAGAACTTCCATTAAATATGATCATCTAAAAGGCAACGGAATTACAAAGGACATGCCCACAGAAAATAACAGGATATTTTGTAGTGTGGTCAAGGCTCTGAAAATACTGTGACCATTGATCTGAATTCACTTGTATAATTGGCAGTTACTTTGTTACTGGAGAAAGAGATGTCTAATTGCTGAGAATGACCCTTCCGTCTTTGTTTTCTGTTCTCTCTCTCCTTCCATTGGTTTAACTATATATATATATTATTTTTCTCTTTTCTTATGACAAGACTTAATAAAATAACTTTTTAAAAAAATAGTAACAGGAGACATGGCTTGGAAAATATCAAGGAACACAAAGAAAATTCTGTGGTTTTTGATGCTAAGAGAATATGGGGTGAAGAACGAGATCCCACTGGCTTTTAACCTCGAAGTACTCAATTGTTATGCAGAATTCTCCACAACAAAAAATAATAAAAAAGAAAAAAAAAAGTTCCCACTGGTACCACAACTAAGCATTCAGAACACATGAATACCTATTTTCTTTAAACATCTTCTGTTTGCTTCTAAACAGACTTCATTTCAGTGCAAAGCTTCATAATTATTTTTTTTTCTGTAGACTCCTAAGAAGGAAACTCAGGTGCTCATGTTCCAGCTGTCCCTGGGCATGCAGAGAGACATCCGCTGTGCCCCTGGCTCCTTCCAGCTCCAGCTGCCTGCCCAGCCCAGCCAATCTCAGCAGCAGCAATGCTGTACTTCCATCTCAGAAGGAACTTACTGAAACATCTTTCTGAGGGACCGTAACAAAACTGCTTCAGAGCGGAGGTGGAACAGACAGAACAGCTACAACACTGAAACTCAACAGGTGTCTGACACCGCTTGGACAGTAAACAATCATCAAATTATAATTCAAATCCGAATTGGCAATACGTTCCCTTTAAAAAGTCTGACACACCTCCGCTGAGCCTTGGTGCAGGAGCAGCAGTCAGGCATCTGAATATTTGATCCCATTCTGGAATAGTGCTGGTTGCCAGTGCCTAGCAGTTCCAGCCTGGCCAGAGCCTGGGCTCTGGGAAGGAGGCGGGCGGTTTCAGAGTAGAACCACCTTAGAGACAGAATGTCTTCCTTCCAACACAGCTCTCCTTTTGTGACGCTAATATCATAGTATTAACAATTTTTTACAAACATAAAAGAAGTGCTCATTAACCAAACACGGATCACTAAAAAGGGACAGATTTCTCATCCTGTACATGAGCAATAAACTAAAAAGAGTTGCTCTTACATTAGTTCAGTGATGCAGATTTTGCTTATAGAGCCCTGGGCACATAAAAATAAATTCATAGCTACAGCATAGGTTTAGTGCCAACACATCAGTGATGGTGGGGCAAGTGGATTTAAATCACTCGTTTTGCCCCTGAAGTTTAGTCTCCAGCATCGTTCAGAAACAGATGAGCACAATTTAAATTAACTAAGTCGGCAAGGACCTTAACGGAGTTTTTCAGGATCCAAGCGAGCAGAGGCTGGAGGGAACAGAGCTGAGCTGAAGTCCTGCTCTCTCTGCTCCCCCTCTGCGGCTGGAGCCCAGGGATGAAGGCTGCCTCCTCTTCGCTGATGCTTTTATGTCAACACGCCGGCTGGGGAATCCCTATGTAACTAGTTAAACCAGTTCTGAGGTTGCAGTTGCCACCAAAGCACCCTGAATTAGCCAGTCCAATCGACTACAGCAACTGGATTATGCTGTTGAATATTACAAAAGGTTTCATTATTTATTTTTTTTTCATCTGCTTATCAATGGGGTCAGCTCAGAATACAGCACTTCTGAACATCAGTATAGGTAACCAAGCACGGATCTAGTAGCTCAGGCAGGTAGACACCTGTCTTTAAAGAAAATCTGATATTGGTTTAAATGACAGAGACAGGTTTGTAAAGAAATATGAAGAAGAGGGGAACATTCCTTTTTGATTATGTGAACTCCCACACGCGATGTCATGAAGAATTTGTGTGGGAACTTATTTACAAAACTGGGACTTACTGTCATTATACTGTGCTGAAGCAGAAAAAAAATAAAAATTACCATGCTATAAGTCAAATGTCACAGCAGAATTTAATATGCTGGAATTCTTGGAAAGTGTTCTAATGCTTTCAGCTCAAACAGCGTACACCCTTTTTTATAGCAAGGAATTTTAATTATTATTAGTTTCTGGCAATCCCCATAGTCTGCTGGCATTTTCTAACCCACAGAGATTAAAACCTGAAGAGAAACAGAAGGTGGTAGGAAAGGGAAGAAGGCCTAATTGAAGTACTCAACATCTATTTATCCATGACTTACTAATTTAGATATGCGAGCAGGAGCTCAAGATCAAGACATTGTTCTCATTTTCTCCCCAAATGATTAATCAAGTGAATTCTCATAACAGCAAAAATAGGTCAGAGAGAAGTGGGGAAGTGAGTGGATCACACAAAGGATGGCGGTGCAGTAGGTGGGCTGAGGAAAGACTAGCAAGACAGTTTGCCTCGAGAATGGAAAGAAATCCTGGAAAGGGCGCTGCTTCTCCCAAATGGCAGAACCAGGGCTCCACGGCACTTCCCTGTGAATGAGTCTTAGTGGATCTATGGGTAAACAAGTTCCCACCCTGCAGCGCTCTCAGCACAGAGACATATTGACACTGCCAGGTTTCCAGAGGCTCTGCCTCGCCTCTTCCCCTTTTGACTTTTCCATCCATACAGTATCTCACACGGCAAATACAGCCCCAGTTCCCCAGTCCTGGTCTGTATTCGCTGCAGCCTCCCTCAGCTCTCCATACTGACACGTCACTGTGGCTGCCACCTCGCTGTGAATGAAGAACAGCGGGCTCAGACCATCCAGGGGCAATCCCACAGCTTCCTAGTCCTCCGTCCTACGAGCCACGTGGTTCCACCGAGATGCTGAATGGCACTTCTCATCCTCCTGCTGCTGTTCCACCTTTTTCTCAGGCCGCTCCAGATGTCAGCGTGTACTTTCTGGTTTCAGACTGTTGACTAGCCCTTTCTCGGCCATGCTGAGGGCATGACTCAGATTTGCTGCTAGTGGTGAGAACATGTTCACATTTTGATGAGTATCTGGAAGGAATTCTTCAGACACTGTAATTTTGACCGTAGCAGCAAGGGAATTATTACAGCACCAACCAAGGCCAGCTGGTTCCCTGTGTGTACGTGGCACTGAGCTGTAGCAGAGGTGTGTACCAAAGAGATGAAGCAACGCTACCACGAGGCTCCATGTCCTCACCTGGTGACTTGTTTGCTCTGAGCACCGGAGCCGGTTTCCCCAGTGATGCTCGTCACCAGAAGCCCTTTTTATTGGAGGAGCAGGAGAAAGAGAAGCTTGGGAAAGTTCCTGCAGTGCAACAGTGACAGTGGTGGTTCCGTCCCCAGCAAACCCCGAGCAACAAATTGTCGCTCTGAACATTCAGGGGAAATATTCTGAAGACCTGTTCATCATCAGACTGACAGGGTGCCCTACGCTCCCTTTCCTCGCTCCAAACCACACCTCAAAAATGGAAGAAAAAAAGGACATGATGCTCAAAACTAATTAGCACTTACCATTATATTTGTTATTGCTGATTCAAGTTTTAATATAAAGAGACAGTAACTTCCTGCTAGGTGGCTACATTCACAGCTGGGAAGAATCCCGGTTCCCCTACACTTTGGCATTTAATGAATTGCGGCAATGCAGCATTGTCTGTAAGGAAAGATTTGCTCAGTAGCCTTCTCCCCTTTACAGAGTACTCACTACACCCTCTCTATTTCCACTTTTATGTTTTTCACAAGTTCCCTAAGAGGGAAAACATTTGCATGAGACAAACACCAAAAATTTCACACTATAACAAGTCATTTAGGATTCATTATATGTTATATGCTACATGAATTATATGCTATTATGTTATATGCTATATGAATAATAAAGCATTACACAACTTACAAAACTATTCAAAGTTTTTCATCTTATAAGTTTTATATAAAAGTAAAACTTCAATTTTTTATGGAAGCTTCTTCAATGATTAATGTTTATCAACATCCAACAGTCAAAAGCTATCAGATGTCAGTGTTGTCCTCATTAATCCTTTTCCCCTGGGAAATGTCTTGAGGATCTGTAGGCTGCTGTGCTAATCTCCCCTTCAGCACACAAAATTCGCCCAGATATCTGCAATGACAAAATTCCTACCAGATCATTTTTGTTCTTCTGGGAGGGACTGCGCTCCTCGCCACTGAAGAGACCGCTTTGCAGTTACTAGTCACACAAGCACTCATAACAACCTCTTATCAGCATTTCTCTGGGCCTTCCCCTACTTTCCCAAGTCTCCCTGTAAACTGAACGCTTGAAATTTCGTTATACAACTGGAAATTTAGCTGACTGATTAGGTTAGATGTTAAGGGAAACATTGTTCTCGCACGTCATTGTTTCTGCTGCTTACTTTACCGTACTACCATCACAGTACTTAAAATCTCCTCTGGAAAAGCTAAAGAAACTGCCTTCTGAACACAGAACGGCATCTCATTTACTCAGGAACCATAAAATTGTCTCTGACACGCTCTTTACCCTAGGAACAGTCATGAAACCCAAGATGGTGACATATGGTCTGTTAGGCGTCACCTTGCCCTTCTCCAGCCTCACTAGGCCAGGGCTATGTAAAACTCCACATCCACTTAAAGTTATTAAACTTCAATAATAAAGAAAAGTTGCCCGGGTATTCTCAAGCTGTAAACTTTCTATTTGTCACCTGCTACTCCCAGACAGATAAACTCACAGATGGGAGAGACCGCAGATCAGAAATTACAAACCTTGCAAGCACTGAGGTACAGAAATAGCATAGAAGAAATTAATTGTCTCCGTTTCCCCCAGGCCTCATTAATGGATAATTTTATTTTTTTTTCTTTGCGGGCACTTCAACATCTGAAGGGCCACCCATTGTGCCCCAGAGTGTGAGCATACCCACTCCGCTGCAGAAGGAAACAGAAGTGAGCAATCAATAACAACAGCTGAAGAAATGCAGAAGTGGGGGCACCAAATTCCAAGAGCTACTGGAGGTGTGGGAAGGCAGGAGCTGTGAGACCTGATGTTCTTGAAATGATGGAAAACTGAACACAGAATTTCTACAGATCCCAGGCAACAGTGAGCATCGACAAGTCCCTGTGGGCAGTCAGCATCTGCAGAGACACTGGTCATGTCAGAGGGACAACTCGCTGTGGGGTGTCCCCTCTGTGAGCGCCCGCCAAGCCAGGTCCTGGCGTGGGACCTTCTACCAGCAGAAGGCCCTGGTCAGGGACAAGGACCCTCTCCTCCCCGAGGCACGCCGCCAGCCCCTGCCTGCTCCTCCTGGCTCCTCACCATCACCACCACCACCACCTCCAGCCATCCAAGACCAACACCCTTCCCTGCTCCACGGGAGATGGAGAATTTCAGCAAGTGCAGAAGGCTCAGAAGCGCCTGGCACGTGATCCGTACAAAATACCCAGCCAAAATACTGCAAGGAGAGGCAGGAGGGGAAGAAAAATAAAAGGAGCAGATATTAATCCATTTAAGATGCCTAATTTTAAAAAAAAAAACAAACAGTCTGACAGGTTTTGGGTTTTATTGTATTTCAGTTTTAATTCCTTGTTGGCAGTAGCTAGTCTGATTTCATTACCTTTAATTTCTCCTCAGGTCTATCTGCAAGTTTAACACAGGTCTTTGTGCATGCTCAGGACTTGTTCACTTAATTGAGTGAAACTAGAAGCCACAGTTATGCCAAAAGGTTTTATTAGGATATTAAAGAGTAATCGGCAGTCTTTCCCCAACCTCTCCCCAATTAGACTGCACAAAGATTTAGCTGATGTTTTATTTAAGCGCAGGCATAGTACACTGTCTAATGCAGTTCTTAAAATTAGTCAGACATGAGAAACTCTACAAGTATCGGGTCAAGAAAATAAAGAAAAGCAGTTTAAAAAACCTGTAACATCAGTACCAGCTCTGCAACGTACCCCAAGAAACCCCCGTCCACAAAGCTGTGCCCGTATCTACACCCCTCACAATGGGTCCATGTCACCGATAGGAAGAGTAGGAGAATAAAATACTCCTTGCAAACCGTGGTCCTGTGCCACCATCACACATTGGGATATTTTCCACTTGTGTAAACTAGCTAAGAAATCCACTTGTGCTCCAAGCCCATCCTAACTGAAGTCCCTGTTTTCTAGTTATGTTGCTATTATGCTCTAGGATATATTTTTTAGTCACAGGTACACTATTTGCAACACTGCTTCCAAATTATTTTGAAGGCAGAGCTCTCTCCTTCAGCCTTCTAAACATTTACCCCCCATTTAGCAGCTGAATAATTACCGGCTCCACGTTGTCTGGGGGGCTGGCTTCACCAGCAGGAAAAATTTGGCAGCATGCTTCACCCTCAGTTTTGGCTTTCCTCTTTGCAACTTTCTCCCTTAAATCAATGTATTCCTATTTGTTTTCTCTTTTCCATTCCTTATTACACTTGATAGTCACCTTCTTGCGTTATGCTCCCCTGTTCTGAACTTCTCTACCCAGTTACCTACACTAATTTTAGGACTTGGCTTGCCGTGTGTTGCATCATCTCAAAGATTACTTAAGCAGAACAAAGGGCAAATTTAAGTAATGAACCGAACTCTGAGGATGAAAAGCAGGGTGGAGAAGGCCTGTGCTGTTTTAGGAAAGGCAGTTTCGAAATCAGGAATGGAGAGCTCGCTTCATTTATATCTAAAGGACTTGAGCCTGGCCTCAGGCATTTGGTACTGGTGGCTCTGGCTGACCCTGCTCTGAAGAGAGCAACGGCGCAGCCCCTGCAGACCAAACCCCCGCCCGCTGCAAAGAGCTTCCAGCCCTTACTGTTGGCAATACAATACACAAACCTCCCCACCACATTTTCCCTGACAGGCCAGTTTTTAATTCCTTACGCTAGAGCTAATTCCGTGATTAAAAAAAGGGAAAACCAGGTGTCCTTGGCTACAGCTCAGCATCCCACCCATAAAAAAGTTCACAAACAGTTGCAGAACAACGTTCAGACGCAGAGCAACAAAAATATTTCTAACATAGATTTGCCAGACTGGAAATGTAGTTAAACCATGTGTGAACGTTATTCCGCTCTATCAGACATCAAGAACAGTTCACAGAGCCTAGAAATCATTTGTGTATGGTCTTGAAATTGAACACTGCCATCAGTCACCTTCGCCATGCAGAACTTTCCTCTGCGCACACACAGACACACACACACACACACATTCCTCAAAGGATGCTTCTGGAGAAGTCTTTGCTCCAATATCTGATGGCATTTTGAATACAGTTTGCCTTTACGATGGTCATTTTTTTACACTATACTTCAAAGACACCCGCCTAGTCGGGATATATCGAGGGTTTGTGTACACGCCTGGCACCAACCCATGTCGGAAAGCAGCAAAACGTTATCATTCTGCTGAAGTGTTTCCAACCTGTCCTCTGCCTGCCAAAATACTATCCTTGAACGCAGACTCCATATGACTTGCCCCTCAACTATAGATCCTGTCAACTTGCATTATCCATGGTAACAGTAATATTTAAGAAAGACCCTCTAGCAAAAAGCTCACACTGTGAGTTTTTTTTAGCTTGAGCAAAATAAATACCAGATATTGACAGTACCACAAACATATCATAATTCTGATAAACAGCTCAAAGTGGAGTTTTGTTTTTATAATTCCTTAAACCTATTAATAGTTTACATCACGTCCTTTGCATTCATCTAAAAATTGTATTTTTAATATGAAAACAATCTTGTGCTTAGTAGCAGCAAGTTATAGGAAGAAAATTAATGTAAATAACAAAAGGTAAACAGTACTGAAGGGCTATTTGTCATCAAAGTACACTTAACCTTTTTTTATTTCATCTTAAAATACACTTTTGACTGCCACTGCCAACTCTCAGTTTACGAAGGAAAATCTGTACAGAAATCTTTCTAACAAACTAAAGTCATTCACGTGTTTTAATGACAAAGAAAGCAGAATTGTAACCAGGAAGGACACTGGAAATACAGGATATTAATTGATTATCATGCCAAAGTGATCTTTCCAGACGAAGTAAAAGCAAGATCTGACAAACGTATCTCCTGACTATTAACAGCCTCCAGTGAAATGATGACAACATGACTATGCTGCTTCCTCTTACAAGCTCGTCTACAACACCCTTTGTTGATGATATTTAAACAATAGCTCGTGCCAAATGGGACTTACGATGCTGATTATATTCATCAGTCGTCTTGTTCAAAATAAGAAAGTGTCTGTGTCTGTTCATCATGTTTTTCTAGGTTTCCTAAGAAAACAAACTTGTTCTATCATCTTGTCTACCCGCTCTCTCCACCCAACCGACAGCAGGCAGGAACCCTGAGGAGTACTGAGGAGAAGGTGGCTGTGAACGGTAAATAATTTGGAGGCTCCTGTCTTTATGGGGAAAGACAGGGCAGAAAGAGGGGTAAGGCCGAACTCACAGAAGATCACAGATCAGTACTTCTGCTGCTCAAGGAGAAGCTTTTTTTCAGCTGCCAGATTTTGGAGAATATTTTGGTTTTATACACTCTTCTAGGGTCAATTAAAAAAAAAAAAATTGTTTCAGCTCTTTTCCAAAACCGAGACAAATTGAAGTAAAAACTTACACACACATACACACGAATGCAAATAAAACTGAAGGACAGAATAATTCTCCTACTCAGGAACCCTACCTCAGGTTTCATTTGTTTCTGCTGGAAAGGATATAATCCAGCGCTAAGAAATAATGAAAGAGACACAGAATGAGAACCAATATTTTAACTGGTATCACAGAAAAATTACTTTATCTGTATACAGGTAATGTGGAATCATTTTTGTACTGCATAGATGAAATAAAGTTCCTCATCAAAAGTCTGACATTGCTGCCTTTACATTTAAAAATAAAATCCAACCTCAAACGGGAGCACACATACTTTGGAAAGTCAACATTGAGTTTATTTGCATTCTAGCCAAAATAGGTCCCCGCATGCAATCTGTTCTAACTAAAGCCAGAAATAATTTCTGCCTAACTGTGTGCACAGGTCCTTTGCCAGGCCAGGGAGCAAGAGCCATAAACTTGTGACCCACACCCTTAAATACCTCTCCACAGCACCAGCCAGGATGGCACAGCACGCAGCCACTACAAACACAGTATTTTGTATCGGCTGGAAGCAGCACAGCTCACTTGCCTCCCACACTCTTGCACGGGGCCATGAATTTCCTGGCACGTGGTAACTAACGTACAGTATTCTCCACAGAGTGGCCCACGACACCCAAACAAGTAAATCTTACTGCAAATAAGAAAGAGTGGTACAAAATATTTTCAAGATATACACATCAGAATTCTAGGAGGTATCATTCGCAGACATTTTTATGTTGTTACAAGCTCCAACGATACATAAAACATCCCGCATTCCTAGTCTTGACATCAAAAAGGCAAAAACATGGTATTTTTGCCTGAAACTCTGCTAACGGCAACGCATAGTTGCTGTAGTTTAAAAATACCTTCCAAGTACTCTTTTGAAAAACTATGGTCTGTAAAAGAAAGTGAATTTAACGTCTCTAATATTTTAATAAATAACAGAGTAATTCAACATCAGGCGTGGTCTTAAGGTTATAAATTTCAAAGACTATTAGGGAAAGAGAAAATTGAGGGCAAAACCTTGCATGAAACATGCATCATTTTTTGTGATAGAGCTGAAGGAGTGAATATCCTCTTCCTAATAAACTGGTATCGCCAGCAGACAGTGCCTAACTCAGCGCTGTTTGACTGTGAAGATTTATGGATTACATACCAGAGTTTTTAACAATTTGCCGACAGAGCTCAGCCAGTACAGAGTTAAGGGAAAATCTCCTTGTCAGATAGTTCTGTTGGACCTGTTCCTGCCGCTACTGAAGCCAACAGGAGTGTTGCCCTAGAATTCAGTAAGAGCAGGACAGGATCCAAAGTTGTGCTGTGATCAGTTTTGCTGTTTATATTAGTGCTCTAACTATCACTCTCCAACTGGAGATGATGCTATTGATGGTGACGAGACTTATCAACACCAATTCCATTTGCAGCTTGGCCTTAATCCGAGGTGTCTACAGCAGTGAAGTAAATTACATTCAGGCAAATTAAGGAATCCATTCCCTAAATCAGATTTTAACTTTTATTCCCATCAAAAAGTTTCCATCCATGTAACTTTTGTTCTAATATGGTTCTAGAAATATACTTACTGAAGTCATCTTTTTAAAACCATGTATATAGATGGACATACTCATGGGAATTCCCCTTGAAAATGTTTACTTCCTTTTGGTTCCAGCCTGCCACAGAGATTTAGAAGAAAGCTGTTTCTAAATTGGCTCAAAATCATTACCGTGACTCAGTAGTGACAGAGCGTATTGAACGGGTTTGTAGAGGAGGTAATATTGTATCGCCACTTTCCATTTTTCCCTGGCAAACTTCACCAGTTTTCCCTGGTTTCCCGTTCCTGGCAGACCATCCTCTCTAGCTAAAAGGACATATACTTTCCAAAACAAAGCTACATTTTTATGCCGCATAATAAACTGACTTTTCAGCTGTGTGCAAACAACGTGTAGATAAACTGTCATTAAATTATGGACTCGAACTCCCAGGGACGGTGGAAGTCACTGTTAAAGAGAATTTGTGTCCTAACTAGCAACTGTCCTTGTGGTCCCGAGGGGAGTCCAGGGCTGCTTGGGGCATGGTGCAGCGCTTCATGGAGTCGGGTGGACATCACTCGGGTCTGCACATCACCCTGGCATGGATCCGATTCTCCACCTTCTGCCGAAATGCCACAGCCTGACTCCCAGACAAAACACTTTTTTTTTTTTTTTTGTTGCCTGGCTTTGAGGAACGCCGGACAGACATCTCTGTATGGTTTGATGTGCATAAATCCCAGCTCGCCACAGAATCTGGGTTGGCAATAACAAAACACATGCTCTGTTCCTGCCCTACGCTGAAAGTGAAGAGTTATTTTTAATTGTGTCAAAAAAAATCTTAAGCGTAACAAAGATACACATTTTACAGGGCTCCCACTCACCTCCTCAGCACCACATGTATCCTTCTCTTTATTTCATTTCTTGGCAGACCATCCTCTCCAGCTAGGAGGACATACTGTGTCTAGAACAAAACTGGCTTTGTACGCCACATAACAAACTAACTTCTGAATTTGTATGGAAAATCATGGAGTTGACAGCTTAGGGTTTAAATGATGGATTTTTATGGCATTATGTAATTATTGCCACAAAATGCAACATTCATTCTGGGTAAAATTCACAGAAACATTAAATCAGTCAACATGTATGTATACACTGAAAGCCTTGAGGACACACAATGTTGCAGAACATTGTATTCTGTTTGGTTCCAACTCCACCCCTTTGGCATTAATTGAAAAGGAAGGTGAGATCTTTCTTAGTAAATAAACTGGGGATTCCCTACTGATTGAGAAACACCGAGGTGGTGAAAAACTGACGTATTTGGCTCCATGCCACCACACCGTGGCTTAGCAAATCTGGAAAGCGGCAGCCACAGGATGCAGTATGTGTTCTGGCACCACGTATGACTCTCCTTCACTACCGATGCACAAATAAGCATCTAGTTTGTAATTTTTACTCTTTTTCCTCTTGATTTCCGCAATTTTAACGCTTGCTATTTAATTTGTGAATACAAATTGTTCTGTGGTCATAATGTAACTGTGTCTTACTGATTATGCAGTCTCCAGACACATAAAAAGGCTTACAAATACATAAATAAAGCTCACTGCTTTCTGTGTTTTACCTGCCTTTCATGCTAAAAAAGCAGGAAATGTCACCAAAGACTGTTTAAGAAACAGTTAACTCTTCTGCACAGACACTTTTTGCGACATCTCAGAAAGCTTTCTGAGGAAGAGGATTTGTTTTCAAACAGTTCTTAAGACATGTCCTTAACCTGTCCAAGAGTTTTTGGTTCTCTGTTTACTCTTCTGCAGAACAGAAAAGAGGTAAGCATCTTCATGAGAATACCTGCAGAGGGGAACAACCATGGTCTGCTGATATCAAACATACATCAAGCACTTCCTCGGCACTTCGTAACAGCTGATTTCATCTCCCCTTCCCCAAAAGCCTGCTCTTTCCAAGGTTTTTCTATGCACCGTAAACATCTCATTCTAAGGACAGACAGTCAACTTTTGCGTATTATAGATTTTTGCATTATTTTTGATAATTCTGTTTTTGCCTAATCATATATAATTACATAATTTTTGCACAATTATCTATGCTAAAACCAAATCTGTGACTTTTGTTATTGAGTAATAAATATGATAAGTGTTTGGAGGATCCAAGACTCTAGGAGCAAGTTCAAAATAGCCTGTCACAACACCTTCCTGCACAGACGTTAAGTTACAGTTTTACCTTGAACTAAGTCTGTCTGATGTCAAGCCGTACCTGGTTTTTTGCATCTTCAATTTCCACTTGGTATCTCTAGGCTAAATACATTTTTAATATCAGCATTGAAGGAAGTCAGCATTACTTTTTACTGCGAACCTCAGAAACTTGCCTTGAGAGGCGCAGGCTGCCAATATGGTTACAACGGTTGACCTTGATGTTCTCCAGGGACTGCAGGTGAGCGATAGTTTTGTCTACGAGCGTAAAGGCATCGCAAACTACAGCACTGCCTGCAAAACCTACCTTCTAATAAGGACCAGAGCTCTTCAGCTCTCTTCAGTTCCACATTATCTTCCCTCTTATGTTCAATTGCTACCAAGAGAGCATTTCTACAATAAATATTCATCACCACATAACGTCAATTTCATTGTCCTTAATAACAATTTTACACTGATACAAGTTTATATTTTCCAAGCACTTGAAAAGCATTAATTATGATGTTAAATTACAGTGTTTGTGAAAATATATCAATTGAAGTCAATGACAAAATCCTCTAAAGAAACTGGAAAGCACATGAAGTAGAAGAGTATGAAGTGCAGTGAGATAACAGTTCCTTATATGCTGAAAATGTTCTCTCCCTCTCAGACTGTTTAATTCCAAACGTCATGATTTAACAAAAAAGCAACGTGTGAGACTTGCAGTCACACCGCATAAAGTAAGTTTACATAAGCTGGAACTTTCTCTTTAGTAATCAAGCACTTTCTTAATTCCATGGGGTTGGACTGAATTCTCACTGGTTATTAGCATTTCCCATGAATATGATAAAATAGCTCCATACGTATCTGTACACTTGCACAGACACCTGACGAGTCGCTGCAGAGGATACCTGAGCAGGCGTCAGAGGCAGGTCAACACAGGCCCCTGTACAGCCTTCAATATTATTCTTGACTTCCAGCAGCCCCACAGTCCAATGGGACAGAATACAAGAATTTACAAAGAAGTTGCATAAAGCTACAATTCCTTAAATTCTTTTGTGGTGCTACAAAGAAACCTGCTTAGTGTACATGATGGATTAACTCATCGGTAATGTAAGATAACTGTGATAGGTGAGATGTGACTGTATATTTATGTCAGAATATGGAAAATAACGTAACTGAAGTCTGCTTAACTGGGACAGCTAGGCATTAATTCTATACCAAGATCATTTAATATGAATTGCTGGAAGAACAAGCAGGAAGCCACATCAGGACCCCCAGACAGGAATATTTTGTACATATCCAAAAGACTATTAACTTGGAGGATCCTACAGTCTCTTGTTTTGCCAGCTGGGAAGCACATATAAGAAGCATAAAACCCCTCAGTCGGAGAGAAAAGGGGAATGCCAGTTTTTAGGGACTGCCTGGGGAACAGCAAAGAGAGAAGCTCCGCAGAGGAGGCTAACGTAACCAAAATAGCATTTTCCCTTCTATGGATTGATATCCAGATCCTCCTCCCTTGTGCTTTTCCTCATATAAATGAAAAAGCAAGTCCATTTTTGTCCCATGCAGGCGTGTCTAAGTTACGGCACACAGCATATAAAACACAACACTTTTTACAATTACCATCTTAATCTGCCATCAAAAGGGAGGGCGATTACTGCCGCTACCCAAACTCACCTACCCTCATGCGACACTTGGAACAACAAAGCTATTTACATTTATACAACTGAAACATCTAATAACACAGTAAGAACCAAGCTTTCCCTAAACAGCCTACCATCTAAATAGGAAGGAAAACAAAAAAAAATTAGACATCAAACCATTTGGACAAGTTGCACAGGTGGTGACAAAATCAGAAGTTGTTTGTTGTTTTTTTTTTACTCTCAATGCCTTCACCTAGGTTATACTTCCTCACATTTAGATGCTCTTTCCGTAGAGCCTGGTACCACACAGCAAAAACAGAGTTAGCTTTCAGCAAAGCTATTTCGCTCAAACAGGGGCACTGCTTGGCTTGAAGCTATGCTACTGAATGGTCTTTAAATATGGAATGAGTTGCATGCCCTAACTAGAAATGGAAACAGAAGGAATCTAATGAAAGTGGGAAATATTCATCAGGGAAATGTGGAAAAGCTATCATAGCAGTTTCTTTAAACGGCTTTGTGAATTTTGTTCTGAAAGATCAATGAAATTAGTTACTTAGTAAACTTAACAACGGGTATAAAAATAGCCAGTAGAGAAATCAGGAACCCTCTTTTAAAAAAAATAATTTTACAAGGTTTTTTCAGTATTAATGACTTCCAAGGGCTTAGAATTTCTTCTGCTTTCCTTCTCATTGGCCTCGTTAGCACTAACTGCAGCGGAGCTGCCCCTGAATCATATCTGTAGGAGCTGATACAGATCCTAAAGTCTGTCCGAAGGTGCTCGCAAAGCCTACACGATGCCTTCAACGTTCTTCAATTCAATGCATCGCCTGCGGCAAGGCAAAAGGTAGCAATAAGCTAGAAAGACAACTATATCGACACTCTGCTATTTGGGAATTAATTCATTACAGTCCTGAAATCCTATTTTTTGCAGTTTCATGGATTTGGCCGTCAGAGCAAAGTGTTCCTTTCACCTGGAGTAAGCAGGAAAAGAACAAGGATGTAGCTGAAACTGAGGAGTCAGAGGAATATCATCCTACTAACAAAAAAAGATTGCTGCCTGTATTCTATGTAACGCTTAAGGGTTCAAAATCTTTGCTACAATACTGTATCAGCCTTTATAGGAGAAAAAGAGGATGTATGATTTCTGAAGCATGGGATCATTGACTTTGCTAACAGGGAAATACACAAATTTAGTTCATGGTTCGGCATTTTTCAGTTTAAACAGCAAGAGGGAACATGCTTCAAAAGAACAGGAGCTAAAATGCTGAAAAAGATGATGTCTCCATTAAACTCAATTCAGTCACAGGGTCAGTTCAGGGGCATTCCCTGTAATTTGATCTTTCATTTCTTTCAGATAAACATGCCTAATTACTTCTCTCCTCCAGGATAAATTGAGGGAATGATGGTACTTAATTTAAAGCTACTGTTTCATCTTAATAGTCCGTTGGTATGAAAAGACTTCAAAATTGTTAATATCTAGACTGTTAGTAAGCCAAAGGCCGCCTCAGACTTTTAACAGCAGCAATCATTGATTCTCTTGTCATATTTCAAAAACCAAACCAGAGATGACTAGTTTAAATTTGATTCTCCTAGTGGAACAACCTCTTTCATCTACGCTATGATCCGAGTAGCTCTGCTATTACATGCTACTCAAAGTAGTCTTTGTAAGTGAGAATGCTTTATAAACGCCAGGTTTAACTGAATCCTGAACTGACAGCATTTGTTTTTCTACTTATTGAGGATTTTTTCCTGTTCAATTAAACATACTATAAAGCATTTTCAAAAAAATAAAAAACAGCATTTTTATTTTTCCTAGGTATTTAAACATAGCAAAAAAACCTGTACAGATGATTGACAGCTAGAGACTGTCATAGTATTGTATGAAAAATATGCAATATGCTTTAAGTAAAGGAATAGTAAAAAGTTTGCCCTTATTTTCCTGGTCTTCACGTTCTTCCCTTACATGAACACCTCCTCCATCTACCTATCAATCAATCTCTTTAAACACTGAAATAGCAGCTCTCCTCTCTGATTTGGCAAAAATGTCAGCCTCTATTAAGGCTCATTAAGTCTTCACATCTGCACTTCTGTACCTTCTTCATTCTTGCAAAGAGCTCCCTGCAATAAAACTCGTCTTAACTTCTCCTTTGCCTCCAAAGCCTTGGCAGGCATTAGACAAGGTGTGTTGAGAGCATTCCTCTCACACTGACCAACGCTGTCTCCTCGTTTCCCTGCGATGCCCCTTCCGCACCATCACCCGCCTCTCCTCTCTTACTTAACTTGTAGAGCTGAGCACATTTTGTATCCACGGAGCTCTGCGCAGTTATAACACCCTACTGCACCTTGCAGATATTCAGAACCAAAGTACAGTCTCTCTCTCAATTCTGCTATATTATTAGGGATTTCATTGCAATATCTTACCTTATAAATACCATTATCTTAACTGAAAATTAATTCAACTGCATGTGTTACAACTACAGCCAGGCTGCAGGAAAGAATTCTCTCTTCTATTTGCTCTGAAGTCTGTATGAATGATCCTACACAGTTGTAATAGCTTCCCACCTTAACCTTGACCTTGGCCAGCCAGCTCACTGCAAAGTTAATTAGGGTACGTGCGTATAAAGGACATCCTTTCCTAGGTGCACAATAACGAGCTCAGCAAAATAAAGACAACAACTCTGCTGCAAACACTCAGAAGTCAGATTCCACATGCTCACAGATCAGGCAGGTCAAAGCCAACTGCTCTCATTGCACTCTCATTTGGAATTTTTACAGGTGATATTTCAGTTTATGATTCAGCTTAAGTATTGTTCAAACAAAAGAATGTATAAACCCCCTCAAACCAAGTAAGTAAACAAATCCCCAAAGTCTTACTCACACATTCCAAAGCATACATTTTAGGCAAAAAAATTAATGAAATATTTCAGCCGAAATGGATAGGTTTTGAAACTAATATGAACTTGAGTTCTAACTAATGCAGCTTTAACCAGGTCCGTGATAACCTGCACACATGAACATTTTTATCTGCACTAAGCAATGCTAAATTAAGTATATATTAGCAATTTTTAAAAGTCATAAATTAAAGAATATTCTCTGAACTGTTTAAAAACTACATCCCTGCAGTATTTGTCATAGACTTGTCAGAACCCCTATGATTTATAAGTAATTGAGTAAACACCTTAAAACCTGATTTTGAACTGAATTGTATAATTTATGTGGCTTACAAAACTATTTGCTCATTTTCTTTGCATATATAATGAGGAATTTGAAGTCCCTAAGCAAATGCCAGATAATTTAAATATGCATTGAAAACATACTAAGGTTACACCAGTGCTTGCGTGTCTTTTCTATTTATAGTTAATATAAGAGAGTCATATGCACAGTCTGAAAACCCAGCAGTGTTGATAAATCCCTGGCTGCGTGTACCAGAAGAATAGCTCTTGGTCTGGTTTGGCATTTAAGTCTGACTCCTTTTCACACGCCCCAAACCCCACACACATTCTACTGCTAATACTCAACACAATAGGACTAATACCGGCTGATTAGAACATGCTTCAATAGCATAATTCTCTAAAGGGAATGAATATCCTATAAGTTAAATGATGACACTAGGTTATATGAAATCCTAATTAGCTCAGCAGAAAAGGAGAAAGACTTTAGAGATATGAAACTGTCAAAGCAGACAGTTCATAAAGGGCCATGATTTCCTCTTCGCCTTTTAATCACAATTTCGAAACAGCTTCCTAAACTAGCGTTTGCAAATACCTCTGTTTCTGTACACAAAAAGGCTAGTTCCATACTGAAGCGCTTGCTCACCTGTGGATTTAACGAATGCATATCGGTCCCACAACCACCATGAACCAGGTTTCTAGTTTTTAGCCTTCTTGCCACTTCGTCCCTGGAGGTTTAATCAGCGACAATGCTATGATACTAGATTTAAATGTCTTTTCAACAAAGACCAAAGCTGTTTTTCCCCCAGTGAAGTGAAGCGAACCTTCAGAAGACATTAACTCGTGGTTGTTAACGAGAACTTTGTCTAGGGACTACTGTTTTATAACAGCGTCTGCTGTTTACACCCTCTACCATTATACAAAGCACATTTCTCCCTTTTGAGCACACAGCTCTCCTGGGGTGCGCAATTTCCTGGCCTTTGTAGGAAACTGCTTCCGAGCCTGAAAAATACTTTGGGTTGGATTGCGCCTGCAGATCCAGAGGCAGGACAACACCAGCTGAAGGGTTATCTGACATGTACTTCCCCAGCCCTGTGGAAATCACCTGGAAATTACAGCATCATTTATGACTCTACCACCTAGTCAAACCAGCTTTACGACAGGTACTAGGAAAAGACTAAAACTCTTCTTCCACAAGGACCTGCTGAAGAAGTGAATTTATAGCTTTCTTATGAAAGATGATGTGCATGTGGTAGATGACTGTATAAAGGACATGAAAAGAAATGTTGTGCAGAAATGGAGTCTAAGCATTCGCTTGGACCCACTGGTCACCCATCTTCAGGAGAACGAAGCTTGTGACTTGAATCTTGTGAACTGAACCGGCAATTCCCCGGCTGCCCTTCTTTCTTCCCCCCAGCACAGTCAAGCTGCTCAAAATCACAGCACTTGCAGAACAGAGGCTGGCCTTACTTCACTATTTTGCTCCTGCAATGAAGAGTAGAAGGAGCAGAAATTCTTTTAAGGAATGGTAACCTGAAGCCACTTCTATTACAATTGTTCTCACAGAGACTGCCAGCAACAAATTAGAGGAAGTCAACGCAAAAGAAGGGGCACACAAGAATCTCTGGCCACAACTGATTCTGCTACTTCTTTGTTTAATCGTAATTCCAAGTGGCGGAAGTGGGTGTAGCAGGAAAAGCAAATAACAAGAAGCTGAATGATACATTAAAGTCCTTTTTAATTTGGACTTAAAGTTTGACCGTACTACCACAGAAAATGCTGTTGCACTTCCCATTAATTTTGATGCAAATTTTCCCAGCATATGGTTAGGAAAATTGTTATTTTTAGAACAGAAATCAGGGAGAGCTACAGCAGCCTTGCAGTTTTTTCTTGTGATGGAATTCTGTTTTCCATCTGTCAGAGAGGATAATTTTCTGTACGGTCACACCCTAAACTGAGGAGAATGGAATAAAAAGGAACAGAAAAGAACAGAAAGGAAAAGGGAAGAAAAATCACCTACAATTGCTATTATATTTCTGTAGGTCCAGTACTACAGCACAACTGCAAAATGACCAACATGAAATATGCGATGAAGCAGTACCTGCATGTTTAAAGAATCTTTCAGATGTTTTTAAAACCAAAGTATCAAAGAAAAACCCCTGCTCCTCTCTACATTCTTATCTACACAGTCACTTGAGCTATCATGTATCAAAAAGCATTTCTAACTCTGAGTTTAGGGAAGTCAGGAAGAATTGAGTAATTCTGCAAAATGGGTAAAGAACCAGAATCTTTCTGATGATGCCATTGGCAAGGTAAAATTCTCAACTTGGTCCACCTTCTCACCGGGGCTCAGTCAAACTACGTTCGTGTTGGCATAAATCAAAAATTACTCCACTGATGCCAGCAAAATTAAACCAGTGTAAAATCATTATGAGATCTTCCATCGCTATATTCTTGTGTCGTGAGTCACCATACCGTCAAGAGTGCACAGTAATAATCACAAATTAATTTGTACACTCACCATTTAACTCTCAGAGAGAAAACACTTCCACCTACCCTGGGCTGGAATGGGTCGTGTGAATTCAGCATCTGCTGGAGAAGGCAGTACGGACTGAGGTGGGGAGATGCTGCGCTCCTGTGTGCTGGCGTGCAGGGCAGGACCGAGCTGGTGGGCTCAGCAGAAATTCTAAAAATTAATGACTCTTCTCTCAACTGCACACTGACTCCCATGAAAACCATGAGCACAGTTAAGTGCAATGCCATTTTTAAGCAGTGGTGCTACCCTGGGTCTCTGCAGAATCCTGGACGACAATCGCTGGAGAATAAAATGCGTTCTTTCAACATGTAATAGCATGTACAGATTCATCCACCTGAAGGAGCTATATGACTGAAATGCATCACTTTCCCTACACAAGGACGATGATGACAGCATGGTTGAAATGTAGCCCAAACAGAAGTTACCAATGGAACTGCATCTGTACCAGCACCAACACGGGTGTAACCTGCTTTCCATCAGAGCACAACTTCATTTCAAGTGGATTGTTACCTAATAACTGTGGAAACAAATCTCACTTGGACAAGCTATAATCACCACACACTTTTCCCTCAATATTCACGTTCTTCACTTGCTCTCATTTACAAATAAATGTACAAGGCAAATTTGACCAATGTTTAATTTGATCAATGACACTCTATGAGCTTTGCATTGGAAAGTACTGCATAGCAGTGAGAGCGCTCTGAAAGAGAACAGTGTAAAAAGCGAGACTGTCGCTACCATAGAGAAAAGTGTAGAAAAAGCCACGCAGAATAACAGCGAGTTCACACACTCCCAAAGCTGCTGATCAGTGGAACTGTCAAACCCGGCTTTTGTTCGTGTAAACAGAGGAAGACTGTTCCTATAACAAACTTGCCCCAATGTGCCCTGCAGGGATTCATGTTGCAATTCTTTATCAATTCCTGTCAGGCATTATTCTGCCAGCTTGTAATCCTATAGCAGGAGAACCCTGCATAAAGAAATGTTCAGGAAAGAAAAAGTGCAACAGCTCATCTTTCTTCATGCCATACATGCCAAAGCCCTGAGAAAGCATTTTGCAGATATGTAAATGATAATATAGCAGAATCTAATTTTTTTTTTTTTTATATCTGCTGACTGTAATATATGCAAGAGGCTGGATTTGAAGGTGGTTTGAGCAGCTTCTGGGTGACTTCCCAGTTACTGTGTGGCACCGCAGCAATAACCAAAGAAGCTGAGAGCGCTTTGTGGGGAGCTTTGAGGGACAGTCAGTATGGTTTGGAACAAAGACAGGGGCTCAAGACGTGTTACACTTCTCATTTTCCCAAGCAGCGTGTTTGTTATTTAGGTACTAAGGATCAACTTGCCGTAGCAGATGCAACCATATACTAAAAAAATGCACATTTGTTCTCTCATGCATTTCAATTAGTTGGAAAGTAAACATTCCTGCTTTCAAATGCACACGTGCATCTGCACAGCTCTGCATTTCTAAACACAGCCTGAGCCCACTCTGCTACAAGAAACACCACGTGGCCTGGGAGAGAGAGGATGAAAGAGAATTGCCCAAGTCAGCCCAACTCCAGCAAAAATCCTCTGCACCATTAACCTTACAGCAATGGCAAGTTATTTTTATATTAAGTTCATTGAAGGAATTAGAGTGAAAAGTATGCGTTTTCTGTTCATACATTTAGAACATTTCAAGACAGGATTTTTTTTCTCCTCTAAGGTCATTCAAGTACAGCATCTACCCGGAAAAGAGTCTCAACTGTGGCTGTCCTAATCAAACCTCCACCAGAAACTCCAAAAGACAGTTTGCAACGACAGCACTTACAGCTATACATTCCATTGCTTTACGCAGGCACTTTTACTTTGAGAGAAGCAACAACCATGATTTCTAATGCTATTCATCTTTAAATGTGTATCAAAACTGAAACCTCTAAACCCAAGTATTTTGCTGGTCTCTTAGTCTATTACAGTATGCATAATGCAGAGAGACGATTTTTGAGAATATCCAAACCCTGGAAACCAGCTTTGTGCTACACAAGCTGCAAGCTGTAATGCTCCATATCCACCTTACACACGCAGCAAGAGGTTGACATGTAAATCAATTAGTGTCTGACAAGTCCATTTAGTCCTAAACATGTGCCACCATCTCATCCCATAAATGTCATCTGCAAACTGTTCCTTCTCACAGCAGGCCCTGTGCAAAGAAATTACTACTGGGGTTGCAGGAAACCTTACATGCCATTTAACCTCCACGGAATTTGGAGGAAGGGGCAAAGTATTAATTTTGTAGTACTTACACGGAAAATGGAAAGCGAGTGTAGCAATCGAGCATTTCTGAAAATGCTGGCCTACGGCAAAGCCTTCAGATTTTTATGGTCCAGAAAGCCACACGTCTGTGGAACTGTGTGGGACATGGAGGTGTAACTGCAGGATTATGCCATGATTGAGATGAGGAGGAGGAGAGGAGCCCATCTAAATTTTCTGCTACTTTTGTACTGGGATACTTAAACTAACTCTAAAAATATTTGTGCATGACAGACAAAAATGATGGATTGATTAACTATTTCCAAGCATGTGAATTGATATTTGTTACCCAGAACGAAAACGAGCAAAGGAGGTCTTTTCACTTTGTTCAATGAACTGGGAGGGTTAGGTTCATCTCCTCCTTTCATAACATTGAGTATTTGCTACTTTTATGTAAGTGGAAAAGACAGTTATGTTTAAATATCATTCCCACCCAAGTTCAAGCCACAATACCTGAATGTTTGCCAATTTTTTGGCATATTGCTAGAAAACAGTACTGCACTATTTTCCAGGACTGGTCTGCCACTCCTGTGTACTTTTCTCTGTTCAAATATTTTTTCAGAACTTTTGTTACATCATTTTTACCTCCTTCAGAGTGCAGAAAGTTTATTCTGCAGACAACTAACTCAGGACACGTTTAACTGCACAATTTATTTCCCAAGTATAAATGCTGCTGCTATTGTTTGCAGTTGAAGACATAAATAATGCAAAAAAACACTACTAAGTAAACACAAAGTTTGATCCCCTATGCCCAAAAGATTTTAAATTTTCATAAATCAAAGCAGATATATTTTTTGCAATCGGAGCTGTTGGAAAAGTAGTTCACCGTTTCCTTTAAACTACCCCAGATTAGCTTGGCTATCTATTTGTATAAAAGGTCAGCAGGGAGAAGGGGCAAATGTTATCAGAAATGCTCACAGTAATGATCTAGTCAGGCAGTTTTTCCCCCAGGTCAAGATAGGATAGGGCACTAAGGTACTGTTTTCAATCAGATAACGGATAAAATGCCTTGAAAACGTGTGACCATGGAAAAGCAACGCATACGTGTCTGTGCTTCCATGCGTGCAACATTAGAGTATTAGCAGCCTGGTCATTTTTAAAAAATGAATAGCCGTCTTATGCTTTAACATTTTCCTGAAGTCCTAAGTGCTCTATACAGTTGTCCCGCACCATTAAACAGTGACAATGTTGCAGCCTAGAGGTAGCTTCTTTTCAGTGATGGGTGAAGTGATTTTTGTGGGTTTTTTTTCCCTTGTATAATTCATAAGTTAGCATGACCAGATTTTTGAATTGCAAAAGTAGGACATCTGTCACCATGGGGAAGGCGTGGGGGAGCTGGCAACATGCTTCTGACAGCTGGGGGCTTGTGGTCACTAGAAAGGTGCCTACTTGATTTTCCTCTCCACTTTAGCATTCCAGACGTTTGGCTCTGTCATCTTCCAAACTCCTTCTACAGAATATAACCTTATTCCTCATTTCTAGACAGTCACGTTCTTTCCCGGCTTGGCCACTAGCTCCTTTCTTTGGGTTACAGGGACCCCCCTAAGCACACTGAGCCCCCTCCCGGCTATTCCCAGCTAGTAGATACGGCAATTATCTCAAGTTACGCAGCCACTGCAGAGAACAGGAGCTGGCTTAATTGATTTTTGCAAAGGGATGTATTCCGAATTTCCTGCTACCATAGGCAAAGACGGGCCGAGCTGCAGTCTCACAATGGAAAAGAAGTACAAAGGCAGGAGGGAAAGCACAGCCAGGGCCAGAGTAATCAGACACATCTGCCCAGGTGAAATGAACTAGAATTAGGCAGATTTATTTAAGTGAGTCCCTACCACAGGGATGTCCTGCTGCTTGGATTAGTTCTCTCTCAGGTTTCTCAGTGCAATCAACAGCAGTAGCTATGCAGATTTCATTAACAACACACATGTCGTTTTAGCCTCTTCTGAAGCTTGTGTCTTATTACTGCAAACCCCCTTCTGGCACCTCAAATGCAGTAGGAGATCTTGAATGTACCTTCTTCTCTCCCTCCAGGACATTCCCGTTCATGTTTGCTTACAGCACAGAAGTAGCTGTACAGTGCCTGGGGGTGGCACAGTCACAGTCACTACACCAGCACAAGCACCAGCCGACCCCAGCCCAGGAAACAGTTGGTTCCTCAGCTGATGCAGCAGCTCCGTCTGCAACCACAGACAGTGACATGGGCTGACTGGCTGGTTCCTAGAGTGATCCACAACGCGGTTACTGTTTACTTGAGTCAGCTACAGAGGATTTGCTCAAGAATTTGCACAAAATTGCTCTGTTTTCTGGCACAGACGCCACAGAGCCTGTATTTCAAAGTGCCGATGGAAGTCACAGCAGGGCTGGCTCATGGAGCTGGTGAAACCACTGCAGGGGAAGAGGACAGATGCCAGGGCCACCCGTGACAGACCACTGACGTGCCACACTGTGGATCCGCCCTGGTTCATGCCGACCGCAGTGGAGCCAGCAGCGGAGCAGCCTGCGGAGACGGCCAGGCCATGAAGGCCCAGGTGCTCCCCTCACCAATGGGCTGGGTGTCCCTCATAAGGACATACATCAAACCTCAGGATGGCCTGAGTGTGGGGATCCTGCCTACCGCACTTTCCAAGACTCTCTATCCTTGGGCACCATTTCACCCTTACTATTTAAACTGAGAAATATGTAATACTCCAGAAACAACTACCTACCACACAACCACCTTCTACACCAGCACTTCAAGTACATCATTTGAGAAAGTCCACTGAACTTCTATTTTTTTATATTCCACCTTTTTCCAGGAAATTATTTTGCTTATCACAATCTTTTTTTCATCAAAAACAAAATAAACACCTTAACAATTCACTAACAACCAATTTCTCCCACTGGTGGAACTCATCTTTGAGCCAAACCTTAAGAAGTCAGTGAAAAGGAAAGAGATTCCCCACACACCAACATACGTAAATTAAGATATTTCTATTATTATATTCTACTAGCTACATAGCTTCTTTGCTACTATTAATCAATGCTTTTAATATTATCTTGTAAGACATGGTCTCCATTTCTGTAGGATTTTTGGCCCCTTAGAAGAAGACTTAAGATATGAACCAGAAATAGTTGGTATTAAAGAATACACAACAAAAACTGGAAAATTCTCTGAGAAAACTAGATGAGCATATTAAGAAACCTCTTGATGATGCTTCTTATTTTCCAAAATAATTATATACCTCCCCCTAGGGGAATCCTAACTCCTCTGCCCACACTAAACTAAAAGCCCTTTTACTTTAAATAGTATATGACTGAGGAAAGCACACTATCCCAGAGAGACACAGTATTTTCATGTACTCTAATGCAGTCATTCACTAAAAGTATCACCCAGCTTCTCAACCTGTGACCTCCAGCGACTTTCTCCCTCTCCTCCAAGTATTCTAGGCTGGAAGTTCTGAACGCGAACATCCTATTGTCTTGTTTAGTGTAGAAGTAAAACAGTAGGTGAAAAAAAATGCTTTAATGTCACTTTTAGGAGATGATTTCTACTCCTTGCTTGAAATGCCTGACTGCCGCTATGGTAACAAGGAATATTTCTATAATATAACTTGGCAGGGAGTTCATGATACACGCATCATTCACATGAAGGAGTTCAACTCACGTATTTCAGTCCAATATACTCCAAAAACGAGCAACCAGTTTACCCTATACATCTTATCTATACATCCGCTTACGTTCTGAGCATACAGGAATGCAGCTAACCCATGGAGATCAGTCCTGAGGAATTAAAGCGTGTTTAGCTGTTACCAAAAGCTCACTGTAGGGACTCAAGGCACCTACTGTAGGTCACATTAAGATTCTCTAAGAGTCTAAATCATCTGGTTTGATGTAGGGATACACCAGCTGAGTAACTAGTCCTTCTAGTACCCAACTAGCACGAGAGAAGGCGAACATTCAGGATGATTAGAGTCCAGCTCATAAGTGACACCTTTATGTATGCACCAGCCTGCTAAGTGTTTTCAGTAAAACACTGATTTTAGACATTATTGCAAGACAACCATTAAAAATTATTGGATACGGTCACAATTTGCCTCAAGATGCATCATTTGGGTTTTTTCAATAATACAGAAAACGTGTATGTAAGACATTTAATTAGTTTACCATACAGATTCATATTCCACATACTTTTATCTCATCAACTGTATTGATATTTAAACATAATTTTATTTATATTCTAAACTTCTCCAAGTTTAAAAATGTATTTTCTGTTTTAGGGAAACATATGAACACACAGATGAAAAATTATATTAACCTGCCTGCCAAAGAAATATTCTTTTTCTCTACCAAGTACTGACTAGCTACATGTTTATCACCCACAGTAAACCAACAGACCAGAATGGTTCTTCTGGTCAATGAACCATAAAGTGAAAAGTCTAAATAGAACTTGCTGTTTTAGCCTGTAAGTCTGACCACAGAAAATGACATTTAAATAATCAGAGAATCACAGAATTAGAGGCTGTAAGAGATGCCAAGAGATCATCTAACCCAGTAGGGCTTGACTGACAACCTGAAGGACAATTCACCCCAGCCAAGATCCATGCCTTTTTCCCAAGGAGTCATTTGGAGGGAGCTGTGAGTCACAGGAATTGTTCTGGAGGTGCCGCCCTCCCCATCACCATCTTTGCTAGGCCCACACATCCATTACCAGATCACCGCAAACGATCTGGTAAGAGTCTACAGCAACAACCAGGTAAGGCTGGAGAGCAAAATCCAGCCCTTATCTCATTAAAATGTTCTGTATGATTTAGTCCTTTCTCTCCCAGTGAGTCAAGATAACTAGACATCCTACAGGTGTTTTTCAGACTTGTTTTCAAAAAATCTCCAAAACACAGCCTGCGGACATGTACCTCAACACAAACCATAGCTCACGACTTCACTTAGGATTGGGATTTAAGACAAAATGATGGATTTTGAGCTGACCTGTCTGTGACTTTTGCTGCAAACAAAGCACTTTATATCTCTGATCCTACAGCCAGTGGTCCTGGGGAACAATGGTTGCTGTTTATGTACCAACAACTTTTTACCTATTTGAAAACTGGTGTTTATTCTACTCTTTCCTTTTGTAGGTTTAGCAAACCCCATTTGGCAAATTTTTCTAAACATACCATATTTCCTGCTCTCTTCTGTTTCCCTCCTAAGGGCAGAGCCAAGAAGTGAATAAATTACTCCTGATCTCAGCGGAGGTCTCACTAATACATCTGAAATTGCCAATCCTATGAATATATTTCAGAACAATGTTTGCTTTTTTTTGAAACAGCATCACAGTGTTGACATACTCAGTTTGCAGCCCTCCACAATTGCCGATTCATCCACGGCATTATTGCTGCCAACCAGTTACTCCCCATTGTAGGTTTTGCATCTAATTCCTTATTCATCTGCTTTTGAATTCACTGAGTTATGTCTTATTGATCTCTGATCATTTCTTCAATTAATCAACATCATTGCAAACTCCAACCTGCCCCTCAAAGGATGAAGAAGCCGTTTTGGGCCATTATCATCCAGATGTTGTATAAGCACAGTCTCTGCATCCTCATAGGAGCTATGCATGGAAACTGTCCTTAAAGGGATGGAAGGATGAATGCTTGCTGAACCCACTGCCCTTTCTGACAGCAAACCTCTCACAGCAGTATACTGAGCACATCGTTTTGAACAGCTTTACAGTGGATTTCTATTTTTACCTCGTTAGATTGCTAATCAGAATGTTATATGGAGTTGTGTTCAAAGCCTTGCTGAAGTCGGATATGTAACACCACTCTGACTTTCTCTCCTCTACCAGGCTACTTAACTATTGAAAAAAAAGTAAGGAACTTGCCTTGACATAATTTGTACAGTCAATGTTTTTACCACCTAACTATCCTCAAGATGCTATAAACCGGTTGTTAAACAGTTTGGTCTAGTATCTTGCTGATACTAGTGAAGCTCCTTTGTCTATGATTCCTTAGCTCTTCTTTTTCTCCTTCTTAAAGAGATGTGCTGTATTACGTGCCTCTCCAGACCGCTGGGACCTCTCCTCCTCATCCCCCATGGGTTTTCAAAGATAATTGCTAATGCTTCAGAGATTGCTTCAGCTACTTCTGTAAGTAGTCTAGGATGAATTCCATTGGGAACTGCCAACTTGAATATATCCAACTTATCCAAACACAGTTTAACTCACTCCCCTCCTATTCTGACCTGACTTTTATCCTTTGCTAAAATCCTGCAGCCATCTCCGCATCTGTCTTCTGTGCTCACGGTGATGACTAAAGCCAAGTTAAAAACCATATAATAACAACTGAAATGGCTGCCTTTTACATTCTAAATTTAAGATAGCGTAAAAAAAGACAATACCTTTTTAACTATTTTGCCAATCAGTGTACATAGTGATTTTCGCCCTCCCTTTTGTAGCACCTGTCTGTAGCAAGCAGCACTCATTAACAGCCTTCCTTTGGCAAACCCTTATTCTTTCAAAAGAGAACTGCACTTTACAGCTTTTCATCTTGAATTGTTAAAGCAGAGCTTTGGCAGGCAAGGCATCTAATTTAGATTAAACATAAAAAATGCTAAGGGCAAACTTCAGTTTGTACACACTTTGCCTATTTTGTTTAACATATATAACAAAAAAAAGTGTTTGTCTCAGAATGTGATTTCTCATTTTAACAACATTTTTGTTGATATTTTAAGCAACTATTCAACTTTAAGCAACTATTTAAGATATTTAAGCAACTATTTCAAAAAGATATTTTTGAAATTACTGCAGGAATTAATGCTTTTCAATCATATTTACTGTTGGTTTGCAAACTATTTACAAGCATGAGGTCCCAGGGCCTAACTCTATCCTTAGAATTCTGAACAAATAAAAACCCTCTGGAATTGCTTTAGTGCTCTAATTAAATGCAATATGCCATTAACCTAAAAAATATTTAGGAACATATCTTCTTTTCTGCACTTATTTCAACTTCTACTTGTCAAACTACAAAACCCATGGTAAAGCAAAAAAAAAAGTATATAAGGACTTGAGTTGCCCAGGCGTTCCAAATTTTTCTTTCTACCAATGAAAAAAATCACTGAAGGTTTTTGCATACTGAGATGATAAATAATGCCTATAAACCACGTGGAAGTTTGTGTTCCTTCCCCCCCTTTTGCTGATCCCCCTGGAATCAGCAAAAAGATAAACATGGATAAAGAAAATGAGAGCTAATATGAAAAAAGACCTATACATTTATACAGGTTATGTGAATTTAAGTAAAATTTATTGTGTATTTTTTCATATTTCTTGATGTCAGGGCATAGTGACTGACAGAATGTATACACCTGAATCTGAACTTACCTCGAACTTTGTCTGAGGAATGGAATGCACTGTCCAAAACTTCTGTTTTGAAGAAACTTCCCAATTTGCCACTTCTTCAGGGAGTCAGCTGTGGTTTCTCTTTTGCTTTCTCTCTCTCTCCCCGTTTGCATGAATGATTTCTCAGCCAACTTTCTGCTGATTTCTAATGTCACAGGCAATGGAGTGATCACCTGGAAACTGCAGTTGCGATGCAGCGTCAGCATTTCAGTGGCAGCCTCCGGTGTGCTGAGCCAGCAGGACCCAGCTGTCCCTTATCACTGCCACGTCTGCTCACCTTCAGCCAACGTGCTGTGCATCCACATGTGGCAAAACATCTCTCAAAGCAAACCCTGTACTTTAAACAAGGGAGAACTCTGGACAAGCATCTTTCAAGAGCATTGCATGTTTTATTTATCAAAACGTTGCTTTAGAAATTGTTTACCATCATGCAGGACTCGGAAGCGATAGTGGCGGGATGCATCCATCTATCTGCTGCCGCTCCACAAATGAAAAAGCCTAAGTGAAGATGCCAAAATGGTATCAATACCCTCATTCTGTGGGGGATGGACTACCATTTACCTGCAGCTTATATTCTGATTATCCGTAAGAACCATAAGGAGAGTTACAAAATTCTCTTTTTTTTCCTGCTGCCTCCAGCAGCAAAATCGAATTAGAAGGAATTTGAAATATATTTAATTATTGCATGATATGACCTTCTCTATTGAAATTCAAGTCTATATTACTGGATAATGAATGAGAAATCCTGAAAATATAAAGAGATTATGAATTCTCCAGAGATGTGTCTTGAAGAAGCTGAGACAGATGCCCGGCACAAGAGTCAAAACATATGAAGATGGCATATGTGACAAATGCGGTATCAAATTTATGATTCCACACAAATTTATTGAAGAAACATTAAGCAAGGGAGATTTCTGAAGGGAGGAGAGAGTTAATTTTCTTTGGCAATTACAGTGCACTAAGTAAAAGATAAGTGTCAAAACAGAATTTGCTTTGCATTCTGTTTAATTTTGAAGCTTTCCTACCACTACTGCTGCGCTGGGCAGCAATAAATGGAATGTGAAACATGACCTGGAAATATCCCACATCCTCCAAGTGTATCTACCTTCTTTGTACTGTTAATGAAATCTTTTAAGCCACTCCACATATAAATAAGTTTGATTCTGACTTTTAGTTATTTAAGAACAGAATAAAGGTAAGGTACTCAGTCAGCACAAGCAAATATTCCTTAACTGTGTAATTTCCCACAGGCTCTGATCAAAATTGCTTTCAAAAAAACCCAGTTACTCCATCAGATACCAATTCAAAACCAGGAATGTTTTGTAGCGAGGGATAAAACTACATCCCCATCTACTGTATGTACACTGAAGCAGTTATTCTGCCATCTGGAGGATTTTTCTAACATTCCAGAAAAGCTCAATCCAGACACTGTCCACACCAGACAGTGCTTTTTTTAATATATATTGATAAATATTCCATAGGACACACATAAATAATCAGAAATTAAATCTAAGGTGTGCATTTGGAAGGCCAGAGATGTTCTACTTCAAACTGCCTAAAAGAAAAAACTAGGAAAATCTGTTTTTGTGTACTGGCCCTCTCAAAATAAAAGAGCAGGTTTGCTCCTTCAGCTTTTTCTCTCTTTTTTTTTTTTTCTTCCCTCCCACCCCCACCTAAGGCACTCTCATTTAGTGTACAGACCACTGGCCTGGATGTCCCATGGCACCCTGGATGGATGCCATTCCTAGCTCTTTCGTTGCCCTGGTGGACAACTATTTGCATGGTTCCTTCCATTGCTTTGTCAATCTTTTATATTGAACTGCGTCAACTCTTCAGGGCAGGAACTGCCTCTTACTTTATACACATACAATTAGAGCTCTTAGCACGATTAGGCGCTATCACCAGCTGAGGTCTGTCAGTGCCACCGCTGCAAACAACACAAACACCACTAAGTTGGAAATTGCTAATGGCACCGTACCATTCAGTTTCAGCGGTGGTTTTCCTTACTATAAAGCTAGTTTTCAGTCTCTGAAGAGAGACTTTATTGTAGGCAAAACAAATTGGTTTCATACAAACAGCAAGAGAGCCTGCTTTCTCAATTTCTGTATTTTTTTATTTTGATGTAGTTTTTCTTGAGCTACTGATACTTGGCCTGAAGGAGAAGATTAGATACTCACCACCTGCAGATATCTTTATTCAAGATAAAGATGACTGATTGGAAGTCAGAAAGTATGCTTCAGAACGTCTAGATCATAACTTTTTCCTCCAGTGGCAAAACAACTGGCAAGGCTCCAAATGTTGCGACAGTTCAGCAAATAAGCCACTATATACGAACAGAGTGGTATTATTTCTTATTCTTCCTCAATTAAAACTAGAGAATAATTCCACAAGAGGAGCAATCAATTGAAAGATAAATCACAGGGAAAAATGCTTTGAAAGAATGCTGCAGACAGTAGCTAATTTTTCTTTCAGGTAGCTGCAGTGCGTGGTAGGACTGCTCTGACATGGCACTTTGAAATCTCCTTTGAAATAACCATATAATGTAAAAGCGGCTCCTAAAAATCAAATAAGGAGTGCAGAAGCCTTGTCTCCTACATTCTACATTTAAAAGTAAGCATGCTGAAGGAAAAGCATATAATTTTAGAAAAATGTTAAAAATGTTTACATAACATATATAACCTGCCATGTTTTATACAACAGCAATGTACATTATACTTTCTATATATGACTGGAAAGCACAATACTTCATGCTAGACCATCATTGTGGGAGTAGCAAATACATCTCTAAGAACCTCTGTTCTTTTGTGTGAATACAGAGCAGTGGGGAGGCGCCTGCAAACTGAAATAGGGCTTCAACTCAACAGATTAAAATAATGAGAAAAAGAAAAAAAGCAGAGACACCACTAAAATATTTTGCTCAACCTCCTCTAATTTACAGACGTATTTTGAGCAGACTGAAAGAGAATGACCATTATTAGCACAATATGTTTTTCCCCCTTCCTGTGCAATTGCGACTATATTGGCAGGTCATTCTTACAGGTACTGAACAAACTCTCTTGTAAGAAAGACTCCTCGAGTTCTACCAAAATTTATGGAACTTTAATTTGTCCCTTTGCATTTTCATTATACTTGACATTGATTTTTACACTAAAGATTGAAATATCTGGATCTGCAATATCCACAGAATCTCACTGATAGCCAGAGGGAATTTGGCATAACCCTGTAGGCATGGTGGTATTAAACTATCTACAGACAATTACAATGAAAACCAAAATACAAAATTGGCACTGTTATGTGAAACTGCTGATCCTGGAAGCTGGTTTTAGGTGTCAGCTGTATAAATAAATGGACAGGTCCTTTATATTTCAAAGATGTACAGTAAGCCTCATTTATTTCTACAAAGGTGTCCAGAGATCATCACTGTGATTTATTAAGTCACAACATCACTTTATAATTTGCTTTTAAACTTCAAACAAAATTAAAAATTTCAATCAGAATCTAAAGATTATAAAATAATTCCTGTAACTGAACTCCCTGCTATTTATTCTCTTATACAAAGACCATAAAGAGACACGCTATGATTTAAAATTCAGTGAAGTTTCCACTTCTGAAATACAAACTGCAAGACATTAATGGAACACAGGCTATTTACTCTGCTAGTGGAATCACCTTGTCTCTAAATGTTAAAGGAAACATGTACTATTATTCCCTGTGACTCCACCCTTCCCTCTGGGAATAATAAAAGGAAAGCAAAAAAAGTCACCTTTCTACTTTTGCTGGATTTGTTTACTTTTCCTTATCGGGATTTGTTTTGGCAGGCTGGCAATAACAATTTCACCATCCTGAAAGCCATTCCTGGTGGAGAATTTTTTTTTTTTTACACGCAGCTTTCTTGATATGGAAAGTCTTGCAAGTACACGGCAGATTGAAATACAGCCCTCCCCAGCTCCTCTGGCTCCTGAGCAGAGCTTGGAGAGACCAAGTGCAGAACTAACAGAACGGGAATGCCAGGAATCTGTGGTATTTCTTGCTTTGCATACTTAAGGACAGCCTTCTAAATAATTGCTTTTAAATGGCATTTCTATCAGGTTTTGTATATTTAAGATGGATAAAGGCTTGCTGCAAGGAAGTACTTTCTAGCATGCTTTCAAGAGCTACTTTGCACTGCTCTGCTAAAGTCAAATGTGCAATAGAGGAAAATAACTTTTTTCTCCTGTGCTTTCTTTTAAGTTAGTCCTTGTCTTTTCTCCATGCAGTTATGATCAGCGCTGCTTTTTCAAAAGTGGGTCTTTCAGTTTTTCAGTCTGTTTAATCACTTCTCAATGTTGCAGTGCTATTGCTGTGAGCATTATTTTATTACCTATCTGATTTTACAGTCTGTTTCTCCACACTGCCTCAGTTCAAAAAACATTTTCTTAGCCTTTGATTATCTTCTTGCTTTTTTAAAAACCTTCTCCCTCAGTATGCCATATACACATCTCATGCCTTGTACTTCCTGAATATTCCACTCAACCACAGTCAAATTAAGAAGGAAGTTGATAAAATGTTATAGGACAAAAGATACCAGCCACACGATCAGCAAGATCTTTGCCTCATATGTTCAAACGACCTAGAAAAAAATCATGTGTTACTCAGTTATCAACTGACAGATCCAACAGAAGCTACTTTTAAGGGTGGCATCTTGCCTTTTGGCAAGAATTTTGATTTTTTCAATCCATGTAAGTTTGTGATAAATTTAAGAAGTGGGGCGATCAAAAGTAGATCAAAAGTAGAAACAGAAGTAGAAAAGCTCACTAAGCACTGGCCTAACTGCTCGCACGAATGTAAAAGAATCTTTTCCAGGGGGTATATTTCACTGCTGAAAATAAACAATAATAGAGTATGTTTACTTCCTTGACTAGCTTAACACACTTTATACCACACCCCAAACTCATCTAAACTATCTGCACCTTGTTCCCTAGTGATTTTACTTGGGAAAAAATACACTTGGACTCAACAGACACAAAATAAAATAAACACACAAAATTTTGGAAACTTTTTAAATTTCCATTCAGTAGTTCTATAGTTGTACTAATACGTAACACATGAATACGTTAAATTTTAGTTTCACTGTTTACAGCCATGTACCTTTTCTCGGAGGACAAATCTGGCTTATCTTTTAAATGTGACTGTAGTTGGAACTATTTGTTTTAAGGGGGCAGTATATGCCCTTAAACAAGTCTATCACAAAATCTCTTGTTTTACATAAAGTGTAAATCGAATATTATATCACTCTTGCTGTATCCACTCGTCCCCTCTTTTTTTAAAAAGAAAATCTAAATGGAGTTGGCATATATCATGAAGTGTTTACAGCCTTCGTGGGTCCCAATGGCATGTTTTTCCACTGGGGCTCATTCTGTCGTATCTATAAACTTTATTTTTAGCCAATGGCAAATTATCTTGGTTTTAAAAGACCAGTCTTACTACCAGTACTTCACATGGATGTTGGCAAGTTTAGATACTGTTACTTAACAGAAATTTCCTTGGTATCTTAAGGACACCACCAGTTCATCAACAGTGCTGTATGTGCTCATCTCTTCCCTAGAGCAAAGAAATATATGACACTCATACTTGTTTCTCCATTTCCCATGACAGAGACAAACCTCCTCCCTACTTTCTTGTGCTAAAGTTCACTGGCTTTTATGTCCACTCCGTTTCATAGTAGGAATGTCTCTGATTAATTTTTTTAAACCTATTTTATAATGGTTTTGGTGAAATGAAAGAAGCTGTCCACTCCTTTGGTCATGCACTAAGTGTGAAAAAACTGGAATTGATACTACACCATTTCAAAGACAGTGGATATGGAAGCATCAGCTACCGCTGTACATGTGAATTATTTGGCTGTAGTGTTCTAAATTAAACTACTTTCATATCCAATTTAGTGTAGACACATTTAAATCAACTTGAATAACACTCTGAGGAATTAGATTCATCCATTAATTCATTAAACTAAATTTAAACTATGTAAGTGCAGCTGAAACGATTTCAAGTGCATCCACAATAACTAAATCAATGGTGTTACATAAGTGTAAATTATTAATCTAATGAAACCTTTAGTGATTGCTATTGATTTGTTTACTAGTAAAATAAATATTTTCAAATTGGCATTTTGTGCCAATCCATGTGATCTTTAGTTGCCGTGCATACACACACACATGCATGAATAGGTGCATGCACCCCTACACAACAATCTTTAGCCAAGTGCCTTGTTTTTTTCAGACCTAAAGAATGTGCAGCTTCTGTTTACTAGGTTAGATCCCAACAGTAACAGGAGTCACAGCAGAGGTTTGCAGTTGCTGCATAAACTGGACAAGCTTCCTTTAAAATCTGGCATTTAAGAATTACAGTTCTCAATAACGGGACGTTAACTGAACTTCTGAACTGTATTTCGCCAAATCTTTCGCTGTAGAAGAAAAAACGAGCAGTAAGCAAAGTACAGAGTGCTATCTGCATATCCCAATAGCAACTCAGTAGAAATTGTGTCTTTCCTTGTGATTTTGCACAGGGTTTTTCTAAATTTCCAACGCCATGGGGAGCTTCGGGCCCTTGCACAGAATTTTTTCCCAACGTGTTGTCAGACCTCTCAGTCCAAGACCAACCCAGTGCAACCTTCTATGTGTGCTCTGTGGGTGCTGAGTCTGTGCAGGTCCTTGTCACCCTGGACACTTGAGCTCACACCACTCACATAGCAGGGACACATAGAGTCAGCTCATGCAGCCCTTCTCCCCTACAAAGGGAAACTACAGAAGTTCCGACACTCTCTGGGAATTCTTTGTAAGCAAAAGGCAAATTCTGAACTGAAATTCATAGGTCCAGATTTTTTGTATGTCTTAAATATAATTTTTTTCCCTAAAAAATGTCCTAAATTTAACTGTGTGCAGGAAAAAAAAAGCCCTGTAGAAGTAGAGATTAGGTAATAAAATATGAACAGGATCTTTCTTTGGGTAAAAAAGAAACCAATAACTCTACAACAGAGTAAAACTGTCATGATACCAGGTATCTGCTTCTGATCCTGTTTGTACTGGCACAAGTTAGAAAAGAAACCAGAATGAAATTACCAATGGAAAGCTACAGAATCTAATTAAACCAACATTAAAACTGTTGATTCTGAAGACAGAGGAAAAAAGTACCAGCTTCTTATTTTAGGAATGAAAACAGCTTCTAAATATTTTGCAAAATTTTTTTTTTGTAAAATTCAGCTCCTACAAAAGTAACTCTATTATAGCATTAAATAGCAAGATGACTACAGTAAAAAAGCTTGGCTCCTAACACCTGGTTATTTAAGAAGTGGATTTTAAACCTGGAGCTCCTTCTCCATCTTGTAAATTCTCAAACTTGTTTCTGTAGAAACACTATTCCTTTATTCAGCAGGGCAAAGATGGAGATCTGCCAAACTGTTATGCAAGATAATGAAGCAGTTTCTCAGAGGGTGCGAGATCACATGAAATCACATGCACTACAGAGGGATTAAAATTTAAGGAATGTCAAAAGTTTTACTTTCCACTAACTTCATAAATTACATGACATTTTTGCTTCAAATAACTACTTTGTTCTCAAAGTTTTAAGAGTACATAATAAACTAAGGACTTGAGTTTTCAAAACCCTATCCACTTTTACCATTTTTCACATGGAAAGTAAATTCAAATCCTATCTAGGAGAAAAAAAGAAAAAATTTCTTTTTGATGATGGCTCAAACTAAAGCATATTTTTTCATTTAATCTTTTGTTTTCTGCTGATGAGAATGATATAGATACAATTAATATTTTAAGAAAACACAGATTTCTGCATGTACATATTTTTCCATACTTCTTATGATATAGCAGTTTATATTTGCACCTCTTAATCTCAATTCTGCTCTTAGCTCTGCATGACATGATGCTTTTCCCCATACGGAATTTTATATTTCAATTTCAAATATCAATTGCATTAAGGATTTTGTGAGTAGAACCTGTCATATTGATATAATCACAGAACTGATACTTCACATAGCACAATGCATCCAAAAATTCACAAGAGGACTGCATACATAGATTTCACCACATATGTACGAAAAGAGCTATTTTCAATAGTTGTATCTACTTCAGCATTTCCTTACAAAGAGTTAAAAATTTGTCTTCAGTGTGAATCACCTTTTTAGAATCTCTTTACAAGCTATGCTCATCAGTGTTCAGCAACTCAAAGACTTCAGTCCTGAAGGACCTAAGAGGTAGTTCTCATCAAAAGATTAGTTTGATGATACAATGTGAGGTAGGCATTGTCTTCTCAGAAGATGCTTCTGAGATCTTCTTTATAGCTCTCCCCTACCTTGGAAGAGACGGTTATTTTAAGGATTAATTGCATGCATGGTAATTTAAGGCAGCCACTGTCCTTACAGCTTGCAACATGACTGCCTAGTATACAGTCACAACATAAGAGTTTACAAACTAAGTGTATAACTAAGGATATTTCTAAGATTAGAAATCTGCCAGAGAGGTCTGACGGACTGTTCCTTACAGCCTCTAAGAACATACCGAACTCCAAACCCTGTATCAGAGTTATGGGCTGTTTCTTGAGAAACACTTTATTAGTTCAAATAAGACCATTATAAATATACATATAAAAGTCTCCAAAATTAAAAGCTCCGAAACCCAGCCTCTGCTCAATATGGTCTGTGGCAGATGAGAAGTCTTACACCCCAGGACCATGTAAAAAAAACAGGATTCCTCCTGAGAATCTCTCAACTTTTAATAGCTATGTATTACATTTATTCTAAAAAAACAGCCTCTGAGATGTATACATAGAGTGCTACTGTCAGCAAGATAGCTTTTCAGTCATATCAACCCATAATCACTTACTTAAGATCCTCCAGCATCACAAATGACTTTTTATTGCAAGATGTACAGCTTTTACATACTACTCTATAGGTCAGGCAACCTGAAAGAAATACACAGCTTTGCTAAGCTCAAAATTTTACCCAATATAATGTTGAGATACTTGAAAAAACAGCTGCCATACTGTTAAACTAATAAACACAGCCACTGATACTTAGCTTCTTGGCAAGAATTGCCTGCCAGTGCAGAAACAGGACGCTAGTCTGCTCAGTCACATGTCCTTCAGACATCGGTAATATTTTGTTATTTTGCCAGTTTTCGTTCCTGCCTTTTGGATATGATACACCACAGCCACATGCACATGTAGGTGCCCTAGATCGACAATCAGTTATTACCCGAATGGTCTCCAGGTCAAAGTTTGAGCAAACACAGAGAAGAAATGTTGCAACGTGACATCTATATGTACAACGGATCAATCTCTGGGTTTCCAGCTAAAGAACTACCTGCCGTTCTCGAGAAGGCAGAGCATTAGAGAGCATAGCCCTGTGGAGAATCTTGTGCTGGCAAGAGATGGATGGGATGACCTAACAGGACTTCTCCATCACTAGGCTATGATTCTCTGAACTTCATGCTTTTTGACAGTATTACAAGGTTCGACAGGCATTTATCTTCAGAAGAGGGATTAAGGTCAGTAAGAATCAGCATCAACTAAAAAAGTGCACATGAGGGAATTGTGATGGCAGTAGGCAAAAAGACATTCACAGTCAGAAAAGTAATCAGTGCTTGTGTCTCCTGCATGTGCTAAAATTTATGATGTAATCAAAGCACTAAATGGAGAAACAACGAATGAGATTCGTTTCACACTGATTTTTCTGTTACAGTGAAAGAAAGGTGTGACAGATATAAAATAGAAGCAGTAAAGGTCTAATACCTTATAAATAGCAGAGGCACAAAAAATAAATTCCAATTTAAAAAAATTGGTTTGGAAACAAATTGCACAGAAAGTCAGTCACGTTAATCAGTGTTCAACACTAAAAGCTCAATGCCTATTAAGAACTGAAGTTGAACTTCATAAAACAAGTTTCGTTGTAGAATTGAAGTGACACATGAAGAGATTTTTAGAAAAAATGTGAAGTATCTGTATTTCATACATACATTCACGTATGTATTCTTTCACAGGGACTACCACAGGGATACGCTTCTTGCCTTGTAATACCTCCATTAACATAGTGGGATAACAAACCGTACAGTGTATCCAACAACCATAAGACATAACGAACTTGAACAATCTACACCAGAGGGACCAACGTGTGGCTCTGGAGCTACATATAGTTCTGAGGCAGCTGAAGTCAGCTCTGATACATCACAGGGTCGGCAGGGTGGCTGTCCTGGAGAGCGGCCGCTCGGGGATGGGAGTGCCGAGACAGCTGTGACTGTGAGTCACTGAAGGCCTTCTGAGATGCTTGGTCACAATCCAACCCAGCTGCGCTCCCATCCTGCTATTTTTAAAGCTGCCCTTCCTTTCAGTTCTCAAAACCTACCAGGAAGGTACCCCTGCAGTGGAGTATTGTATAAACACAAATAACAAACCCAAATATTTAAACTTTAATGTTAACAATTTTGGTAATATGTATCACTGTAGAAAGGCACGTTATGTGACTATTATATTCCCGTCACCACATGATGTTACACATTCTGCCTTCTCTGCAAAACATCACAGAGATCTTTATGCTTTTCAACATCAAACAGAATTCAAAGTGAGGAAAGAAAACACTTTGCTGAAACAGCAAATTACAAAGAAGAAGGTATTTAGCTGTGATGGTACCTCATTCTTCAATGAGGTACCTACGCGCTTAATCCAGAGCACGCTTCTGTTCCAAACTGAAATTATTATCGCACCTTCGACCCTTTGTAAGAAAGAATTAGTCAAATGAATTTCACCAGTCAGTTGCATAACTCTCAACCTACAGGCAGCAGATTTGGCTCAAAAGCCGAGCACATCTATTTGAGTGTTTCCAGGAATCTTAAGATTGTACAGAGATAGAAGACAAAGGTTAAAAAAATTCCAGAGAATATTCAGAAGTTGCTCTGAATTATTTGTCACAGAAATTACTCTTATCTTCTAGTTCTAGGTCCCTGGTTTTCTTTCATTAACGGTTTTAGACAATTCAATGTTGTTTAAAACATTCTCAGACCTACGGTTCAGAATAAGAGGCACAGCATAAATCATTTTTTCAAAGATAGTCTGCAGTTTTCTTCATGACTCATGCTATACGACATTCTGATGCATTCCAGCATACAACCTGAATTTAAGCCTTGAAGTGATACTAAGAATGATGTACCTGGAACATAATTTTACATTTAAAGAAGATTTACTCATACAAGGGACAAAATTTTATGTGTCAGCAGATTTTGTAGTTTGCCTTAAAGAAGCACTAATGAAAGAATTACAAGTTCAACACGGGAACCCGACAGAGGCAAAGACACAGAGATGAAGCCAGCTGAGGTGAAAGAAAACTTGATTTGAAAGGGTCTGAAAATAGTTTCTATACATATTTAAATATTCTGGTACGTGCGTGGGCCGGGCTTAGATCTCAAGAGAAAAGTAATGAGATAAACCCCTTCCTGCTGGTAAACAGTAACTGCAAGTCAGCAGCTTTGTCCTTCTAAATTCACTGGTCTTTCCCAGTCCTACTATCTGCTGCTTGTCACATTGCAAAAACCTGGTGAAAGCAAAGCCAACTGGCCCAATTAAAACTTAAAAATCTTTAAAAATGTAGGGTGTTTCAAGCATTTCCTGTAACCCAACCATTTAACACAATAACTAACCATCATCTTATTACTTCTACGATCGTATTCAGAATAAATAGAGGTTTCAAGCTAGATCTACTTGAAAGCACCAGCATCCCTGTGAACCTACTCATGGTAAGAGAACATTAACTGTGGCCATACCACGTTCCTCCCACCAAACTGAACGGTTGTGCTCTGCACCTTAAGTCCTGAGCTGTGCCCGCAGATGGGGTACCCCCTCAGAATTCTGTGGAAATCTAATTACCCATACAGTTACCCTACTGCATTCTCTTCTGCAAAGGCCTGAGAACACACCTCCACGAAAGCACGTTCCAAAGGACAAGGACAAAAAAGGGAGGATGCATAACAGCTTAATTCTCCACTCTCTAACCCCCGTGACAGATCTTTGAACAGAGACGCCAAGATCCAAATTTTATATTAGTGGCAGCAATGCTCTAATTTTTAAATTGTAACAATTCCATTTCCGAGGATTCCCTTCTGATTCTTGGACATCAGAAAGAGTAATCCCATTTAGAGTATTAATGGATTTAAAGAAAAGCTATTAAAAGTGAAGCAAGACAGCACTAATGAGGTCTGAACGCTATATGGGAATACAAAGACAAAAATAGCAAAGCAAGATTAGAAGGAGGCATTGACAAAATTGAACTAAAGGATTCAATTCATGTTGGGGTTTTGGTTTCTTATTTCACTCTGCATTTATATTATTATTTGCAGTTTTCTTTCTGTTGAAGCAAGGAGGTAAGTGGTAGAGCAGCTGAAATGAGATTTCACCAATGAGATGGTGAAAGGTCCTTACTGAGCAAGATGCCTCACTTTAGTTCTGGATGCTCCCATGTTTGTAAAGTGCTTTCACAAGGTTACAGCCTTGGTGGGTGCTAACAATATAAAAACTATTGCACCATATTGTTCCTTGGCATATTGAATGAATATACAATGGAATCCTTTAAAACATGAAAAAAAAAATAAATCTCAAAGCTAGCCAAGGTAAGTGAAACTTGTAAAATCTGTGCTTTTCACAGAAGTATCTTCTTGTGCTGAGGGAGCACGGGAATGTTTTAGATCTCTTGCTAAATACTCACTCATAATGTGTAATGCACATTATGGCCCAAATCATCATATTGGGTCAAAACCTGGCTATAAAGTGAAGAATAAAAATAAATGGTTGATTTTCACTATGGCAATGAATCGCTCCATACTTCTGACTAGATCTCCTAGGAACAGTAATGAGTAGTAAATTAAAAAATATATGCAGATGACATAAAACAACTGACAAGTCAGAACCAAAAATGCCATGAAGAGTTTCAGAAATCCTAAACAATCAAGTTGAACAGGCAACATAAAGACAAATAAAACAATGCTCAAAAATACCAAGTAATGCACACAACTCCAAAAAATTTTAAAAAAAATTATGAGAGTTCTAACTAATTGTATCAAACCAAATACATTTTGTGACCACTGATTTAACTGTAGAAAGCTCAGCAGAAACATCTGATCATTGTGCCAAAATAAGGTAACACAATGTAACATTAAGATACACAGGGAACTGGATAGAGAATAGCACCAAAACCACTATAAAGTATTTCCTCAAGGAATCAATAATGGGTCTTCACCTGAATTCTGTGTTTATGTGTCCTTCCCTCTAAAAAGGGAACTGCAGAACCAGAGGAAAGATACAAGATTGCACAGAAAAATCTCTTTTACGAAGAAGGAGAAAAGACTGCAACTGGACAAACCGGTACGTTCTCAGGATGGGTACAAAGATTACATTTTTGTCTCAGATTAACGGAAAGAAGGTTTAATAAATTAATATCTGAACTTCTGCAAAACAACTAAAAAATATCATAAAAAGAACAACATTTTTAAAATTTGGTTAAACTACGGAACTCATTGCCAGAGGAAGTTTTCAGGGCAGAAATTGCATCTCTTCTCTGCTTACACAACAGAGATGAGATATTTGCATCCCAAGAACACACAAACATTGACAACAATTTTGAAAAGGGTATTAAAACTTTGGCTTAAGGCCTAAGCTAATTTCTTTTGAAATAAAAGCAACATGGAGTTATTTAGGGGAAAGCTTTTTATACCTATGCTTACCTGAAACATCTCCGGCATCTGGTTCTAGCCATTCCCACAGACAAGAAGTTGTGCTAATGTAATCAGTATGTTTGTTATCATTTTCTACCCTCACTGATATTCAGACTATGTAAATAGAGTATTTTATAGTTAGCAGAGATTGCATCTTTCCTTAGGGACAAAAGTAGTCATTTGCTAATGATCCCTTACATAGGCATTGTAATCCCAAATGCAATGTAATATTCTGTACAAATTCTTTCTGCTCTTCTGTCGTGCAACGTACTTTGTAGTAGAGCAGTTCTAACTGACAATACCATCACATTGCTCACTACCCTCATAGCTTTCCCTTCCCTGCACATTCCTCCATTTTCAAAGAGAAAATCGTGACTGCATTGAAAACGGCCAGGGAAAGCAGAGATGCCACCAGAGATGGCCTGCTTCATGATGCATCTCTAGTTGACTGATACTTTGAGTTTCTAGGGATGATGGAGAAGTATATATTTGGAGATACGGGCTCAAGTTAATTTTCCCATGTTACTGCAGAACATATATGAAAGTACATGTATTCTGCAAGAAACTACATGACCAATATGTGCGATTAGATAAAACAAGTTTATATATCAGTCCAGTGTATGAGAAAATTAATTAACATATTTAGCATGCAGAGAGATGGGATTCCAGCCAGCACAAGACAGAAGGAAGGGGATTCAAGCACTGAACGTGGTGTGAGACAGTGAGAATTGGCATTGGGAAAAAGCAGGTAGGAGGCTAATTAGCACAAGATAATATTTGGAGAATGGGAGAAAATGCAACACTATGAGAGAAGAAAAGCAAGTGCTCCTTACTAAGAAAATTCCAGTAGGCTTCCCCATGGAAATATTCCTACTTTTTTATCAAAACGCTTGACCATATACTAACAAATTCTATTCATTTCTCAGATCCTACCGAGGAGATTATTTGTGATCCAATACATTTCCTATCATACACATAGGCATTCACTTGTGGTAAAAGCATTCTCCTAAAAAACTTTTTTATAGGATTCAGCATTAAGCTGTATTTGTGAGGTCTGCATACCTTATTTAATGTTAACCTGTCTTACGCAGGCAGATAAGTCTGCAAAGTGATATCACATAAGCTACAGTTTGCCTCATCAATTCTTCTAGCCGTTTTTCCTGCTTAGAAGTTCATGTCTTCCTTGCATTCCAATTGACACAGCAATATCATTTACATCACAATTATATTTAGCCTATACACAACTGTGAAAAAGACAGCTAGCCTAATTTAGACACTTAATTCCAGTTGTCAAAGCCTCACAGTGAAGGAACTGTCAAACGTTCTGAAGTTTCTCTTGCCACTAGAAGTGTAACAAGATTGGTCTGAAAATGTGGAATGGTTAAAAAAAATAATAAAGGAACGAAAAAAGACACAAGAAAGTATAGCCTAGTGTATAAATTACTATGCACCACTACTGTAGTATCACAGGGTATCTCTCAACTGCCTTCAGTGGGCGGTTGTGAAAGCAACAACGGCTGCGAGATGCTCTGTAACCTACTTGATGTGGTCCCTCACGGACTGGGATATTGGTGGTTCTCAGCAGGACAGTAAGATTGGGATGGCTCTTCAAAAGCAGTTACAGGATTTTCTTACATGCCTTTTGAAGAAAAAATACTCAGACATCCAAAAAAGGTCAAAAAGCAAAGTCAAGCAAGATTAATTTCAACATTATATTATTTACTTGCCTTGTAAGTTCATTTGATTAATTGTATAAACTGAAAGTCATAGCTAAGCAAAGCGTGAGTGAGCAAGTGGCAGAAACTGTTCCTATGGGTCATGAAGTAACTGAAAATTAGTCTAGCATATTTACAGAGTAAATTAAAAAAATGTTTCAAAAAGAAGAAAATTGTGCGTTGTATTTAAAGTCTTTACCTTCATATCAAGAGACTGGACCAGGACAGATCGCCTTCTGCACTTGAAATGACTGCAGCTATATTACTTCTGGTACTGCTCTGCTAAATTTCAGTGCCTGGTTTTTGGAGAAAACCTACACAACTCTTAGAAGTGCTCTACAGGAGTTAAATAATACCTTATCTTTTATATCCTTTCAAGACTACTTTTTAGATCTTGAGCTACTTATACCATCTGAGCTCTGATATTCTAAAAAATGACTGTTGGGAGTTTTTTATTTGACATAATCTGATTTCATAAAGCATCTTTGACATAAGACAATATTACTGTGTAATACTTTAATATCTTCTTTAAAGATTAATTTACCTTATATTCAAATGCATTTTAATTAGTTTAATCAAAGAGTAGAAAGTAGGCTTAGATGGTTGTCTATCCTTTGAGTGTCAAAATAATTTCCCTAAAATCCTTGTCAAACCTTTAATTTCTGTAACTTACTCTAATTTAATAAAAACACATTTTACCGGGGTTCAGGTACTTGCACCCTGCCAAGCTTTGCAGCTGATTCACCCTCATACCAAACACTTAAAATCTTGCATGTATTGAGTTATTTCTGCTGACTTGTCCTAGCAGCTAGATTAGATAGAATCATAGAGTCATAGAATGTGTAGGGTTGGAAGGGACCTTCAAAGGCCATCTAGTCCAACCCCCCTGCAGTGAGCAGGGACATCTTCAACTACATCAGATTGCTCAGAGCCTCATCGAGCCTGGCCTTGAATGTCTCCAGGGATGGGGCCTCCACCACCTCTCTGGGCAACGTGTTCCAGTGCCTCACCACCCTCATTGTAAAGAACTTCTTCCTAATGTCTAATCTAAACCTGCCCTGCTCTAGTTTAAAACCATTGTCCCTCATCCTATCGCTACATGCCCTTGCAAACAGCCCCTCCCCAGCTTTCCTGTAGGCCCCCCTCAGGTACTGGAAGGTCGCTAGGCCTTCTCCACTCAAAACAAGGCTGAAACCCTCAATTTCTTCCAGCCCCCTTAGGTCAGGCAAAGGGCCCAGAAGGTCTGTCAGGGGCTCGTGACAGGCGCTGTGAGGGTGACAGCTGCAGGGCTGCGTGCCCACCACCCTGTCCCAAGGGACCAGCCATCGAGGGGGCAGGAGGAAGATGACAATGTGGGGAGAGCGCTCCGCAGAGTGCTGTCCCCAAGGACAGGACAAGGGCAGGGGACTGCAACTTGGAGACCGCAGGGAGATAGGCTCCAGCTGTGGAAGAGACGGTACAGCCTGGTTTGGTCAAGTGGCTGCTGTCAGCACGCCCGACTTCCCACTGC
>VWZL01002112.1:3895259-3916460 GCA_013396915.1 Stercorarius parasiticus | reverse complement strand
CCCTTGTCTGTGCCCAGGTTTCCACTCCAAATTCCCTTCCCTCTTCTATAGTATGCACAGTCCCTGCCAACTCCTTGCTTCTGGCCCTGCTCCCAGCCGTTCTACCCCTGATTAAAGAATAGAAAACCTCTAAAGGAGATCACACTTTCTTTACATAATCTATTTAATAATACTTTTCAAGTAATTCAAAGCTAACTCTCACTCCTGAAAAGATCTCAAAAGAACACCAACAATTTAAAAGACTAAAATCTGTGTTGAATTATTGAATACAAAGGATGACAAACCCCACTATTGTGGGCTTCCACAAATATACCCAAAATACCACAAGTGCTGCCAAATCAAGTCCGTCAAAACTGTGAGTCATAAGTGACTTAAAAAGGCATAGGGTTTGGGGGCTTGGGCTTCTTTCACGTTTTTTCAGGTCTGACAATTTTTTTTGTCCTTTCTCATCTGAATTTTTGGTATATACCGTAACCAAGTTGTAAAGCTTTTTCCACGGTTACAAGGGAGGGGATCAATGAAAATCTTCCCCTGGAAGAATAACTTAAAAAACCCCTCACAACATACATCAAAACGGTTGGACTGAAACTACGGTAAATGGCAACACCATACCACTGTGCAGCCCAACTATGCACCCTACTGGTGTTTTTCCAAAATGACTAGGAAAATGCATTGTGTTAACAAAGAAAATGATTTTCTTAGTTTTTAGATTCCGTTCCATTTGGTTAAAAGCCCCTTCAATTAGTTATACAACCCTGCATTCATTTTTATCATTTTTACCTATGCTATAAGACAAGGATTGTTTTTCCTTCTCAGCACAATTAGAAATAATATAATTCATCTGCAGGAACGGTGGCACACACAGAGAAATCTTGACTAGACTGTAGGCTCTGGAATTTCTGTACTTCTTCAGGCTTCTACTCGTAAGCAGCAAGGTAATTACTGCCCACCAGCTGGGATTTTTCTCTGTGTTGCTTAGCACTTCTTCAATCAAAAAGGCCCCAGAAACTTTTCTGGTACAAGAATGAATCCCGTGACACCCCCCTCCCAGTGCAAAAGTATATCTAATAACAACAGTTGCTAAGATGACAACTCTTATTAAGGTTGAGAATCTCCACGGGTAATGTTTAGGCACAATTATCACCTTTAGTTAGGTCTCATCCTAAAGCATCACCGGGATCAGGCTAATTCATGAGTCAGGGAGCATAAAAACAATTAACGGGTCTCACTCTTCTCTTGGTCATCTTGTCATTAAAAAGGTGGCCACTTCTATTCTCAGATGTTCTGCTGAAATTTGTTTGATTTCTCTGCACCATCACAAGCGAACACAGTGTTCGTCTGAGACTCAGGATTCCTGCAATAATCTTAAAATAGAATGCTCTCTCCTCTAATTATGAACCATAAACAAAGTGATGACAACTGTCACATTATGAACCATAAACAAAATGATGACAACTAATATTCTCATGATTTTTCTTTTTTTTTCAAAAAGCAAATATTTTTAAAAAGAGCTATTACTCTCTGCTCTCTTCCTCTCAAATGTACTTCATTTCACTCAAGGTGTTTCCTCAATGATATCTCTAAGAGCATACAGCCTTTGAACACACGTTCCAGACTACGTCCTTTGGGTGAAAATGCACTGGTTGAGTTTCCTCCCATGTGTTCCCCTACAGCACGTTTGTTTTGTTCAATCTCACATTTATCCTGCTCATTCTGGTCTTACACGTGGGATTTTCCCCACTGACAGGATACTGAGCATCCACTTCCACTTTTTAATTAGAGCAGCCACAGAAGAGGCAGTATGGGTGGCCATCTTTTAATACCAGAGTAACTACAGGCACTCCCAAAAAGTGATTTCAGGACAAATCCAGCTCAATTTGCTGAATATTTAATATTTTAGGATGTTTGCATGAAAGTGAAGAGGTAGAAGAGCAAACACGTAAGAGTTGCATGCAGTGCTTTGCTTCAGATAAAATTAGGGGAACCCAAACTATCACTATGGCAATAATAATGTACTTTATTAATTTTAATTTATATACCTGCACTAGTGTTTTTTTAACACATTTTAACATATTTGATGCTTAGAGAACTGAATCATGTTCTTTGTTTGTAGAACACCTGGTACAGCGGGACTCTGATGCTAGTAGGCTGCTCTAAGGACTACCGTAATATAAATAATAAGAACCACAAAAGCCGAAGATGAAAACAAGAAACAGAAAACAAGCTGTGTGAACGTCAATGTAAAAGCCACTGCAACCCCCAAGTAAGGAAAATCCTTAAGGGACAAAATATAACTGCAGATCTTCAGCTGGTCGTTTTGGAAGTCATGAAGTAAGTATGGTCTAATCAAGGATACCCAATGCCTCATCCCAAACCTGCGTAGTGTCTTAGTCCCATCAATTTATCGGAGATCCTTTTTAAAGGTATGGTCTGAAAAGAACACAATCCCCATATGGAAAAATCCCAGATTATCAGCAGAATCAGAAAGTTTATAAGATTTTGCTGGCAGGGAGCTACTTGTAATGCTTCACTGGTAACTTACGCTTGCAATTGTTGCGCATACCGGTGTATCTTCACAAGACAGCATGCATCAGTAGAAGATGTATAACTGCACATTGTGCGTTACCACTTTTGTGAGCACTCCACAGAGAGAAGGCACCATTCTAAGCACTATCTCAAATAGAAAAGTTTGCAGTGGTAGAAGAAAAAAAATGAAGCTCCTGTCAGGGAATTTTAGGTGTTTGGGATCAAGTCCAACAAATCCTCCTGACTCATCCATTATCTTCTTGGTTTTGCACTCGTTCTAAAAAATTGTCTGTTTTCCATCCCAAATTGTATTTCTTTGTGCACCCATCTTAAAGCCCCAAGACTTCCTCACAGAATGACTGCAGCAGATCTGAATGCATAAAACAGACACTCCAGAGGAGATTAATAATGCAAATATGAGATTACAAAGTGCCAGCTGCAAAACTTTTGAATTAATGCATCACATTTCTGGGCACATGTCTGAACTCATTCTAGTTTGCCTACGACCATAGAGAAGAATTGCCATGAAATGGAGAAATGAAGGCAGGTCAGCTCTGGGTGCTTGCACCCCTGGATCGCTACTGCATTAAGAGTTCTTGATTCATTAGTAAACATCAAGGTATCCAAAGCTATATTGTTATACTCCCGAAACCGTTGCCAGTGAACGCAGAGGAAACACCGCATGCAGCTACCAGAAAGATCTTTTAGTAAGGTGGTACAATATGAAAGAGTCTGACTTAGGCCACCCCTACACCTTCTAGATAGAGAAAGGAAAAGCCATGTATTTCTCTGGTTATGCAAACACTGGCAGATAACCAAGTTGAACTTGGTTAATTTGGTCAGCCAAATTTCACAGGGATCACATGTTTAAGAATACAAGAATACAGACTGTATATCGAGTTATAAATTGTGAAAAGCTTTCACACAGCTGTTCATTCCCAAATGAACAGCTATCTATCTCGTTAGAATAAATGAATCACGATTCACAAAGTAGTGAAAGTTTTTACTGTCCACATGCAAAAAATACACCTAATAAAGTGCAGCTGGGCACTTGAGGCAGCATCCAACATTGATGTACGTGAATTCACAATCATCTTTTTGTACATTCATCAGTCAGGTCAAAGAATAAGACACACTGGCTTCCTAAAAGGGGGAGAAAATTAACTGTGTTTGTAGTTAGGTTATGTTGTATGATCTCCATGTTACGCTGGACTACATGACTATTACTTTCCCTTTACCTGAAGAACTGCAGGAAACCTCACTGAGAAGCTTATTGCTCAGACTTGAGTATTGCCTATTCCTAACTTACCTTCAGAGCAGGTTCAGAAAGCACACTCTGGTTTCTGAACATTTGGGCAACTCCAAGAACATATCTTTTCCTTGCTGATTTTTCCCCTTCTTTGTCATTAGCAACCTTTCAGCCCCCTTCCCCTGGGCTGTCCTCAAGGGCAATGAAAGACAGCACAGTATCTACTGATTTCCTCCAGCTGTATATTGAAAGTTAAATGTCAAATCTTCATAAAAATACAAACACTTATTATTTGCTTCCTATTCATGCAGTGGCATTCACCACAGTGAGAAGAGGATATGTACTTTTCAAATTCGCTAGCTCTGAGGGGTGCTAGATAAATATAATGATAGAGCAGCCAAGATTGCTAAATTTATTACAGGAGCCTGTGATCCCAATAGTATATTGCTAATAACAGTGCCAAATATCCAAAGGCAGCTGTTCTTTAGAGGTTATCCAGTCCTGCATGCTCCCTCACGGAATACTGCAGAGCAATAAGCAAAGGCATATTATACCAGTGGGAGAAGCAAGCTGCTCTTCTTAGATATAGACGGGCAACAAACATCCCATATTTCTTTGAAAAATCAAGGAAAACTGTGCCAGAGGACAAAAAGGACATCTGTGCCACAAGAAACCAGAATCTCTGCAAACTAGAAGTGTCTTTGCTGCTGCAGGAACGACGAGCCAGCCCACGCTAACTGCCCTCTTCCATTAATGCATTCTAACTCTTTTTTCAGTCTAAGCACAGCTTATAAACAATTTGTTTTCCATTCACAGCCCCAGACTTCAAAAATAAAGAATTTCTATGGACTAAAAATCCCCAACATTCTCCTAGAAGTTTGCTACCACATTTTTGCAAATTCATGCTGTCTGAATTCCAAGGTGCTTACAATCAATCTTTTTTATTTTATTCTGCATTTAGGTTGAAGGCTTAGGTGTTGGGTGGAATGCACTTTGCTTTCAACTTTCAATGCATAGAATTCTATTTCCATTATTTTAGCAACATTTTCTTTCTTTTTAATATTTTCCCAGTGACTGCAGCAAAACCTTATGCTACAGCCCATATTTCAAAATCTTTTTTGATTGCTGAGAATATCCTGTCAATTCTTCTACATTAGTACTGGCACATCCTCTTAAAATAAACCATCTGCTAAAGGCAAATTCCTTTTGTTGCCTGCCTGGCCATACTCCTCAGCTGTTCGGATAACAAAGATGGGGAAAGGGCTAGATGGAGAATTATTCGGAATGGTGAAGAATGTTTAAAAAAAAGCAATATTTAACTTGAGCAATAAACAACACGAAGCTGAGACACTCAACAGGATTTCTAGAGAGCAAAGAAAAAAGGTTGGTTAAAGCAGACCTTGACAGGGTGGCGATGACATTTTACAACGGTTGTTGAAGGACTGGCTGTTTAGGGTCAGGCCCTGCTCTTGGAGATGCTTGCTACTGGCAGAGACGGAATAATTTGACAGGAAGTTTAGTAAACAAAACTATGAAATTTATGTAGAGAACATGCTGACAAAAAGTGACCTTAACCAGTAAAATTTTGTATATTAAATGCAACGTGCATGCATGGGTGTGTATATATATATAAAATACATGTATATTTTCATATAATTTATGTAGACAGATATGCACAACGGCATCTGGATAGTGGCAGATACCCTTGAGCACGGTTGAGTTCAAAAAGAGGTATTCTGCAGCTGTTTGGGAACTCACACTGTCTTATCTTCTCTCTGTGTAACTAAAAAGACCTCCTTCAAATTGTAAAGAAAGAAATACATCCCAGTGCTCGGAAACACTCACTTTGGGAGCGTTCTGGTGGCAATTGGAGTACCTAAGTCATGATTACGAATACTTTAATTAATATTTCTTCTATCGTAATTTAAGAAAAAATAATAATTTTGAAGACCTTCTAATGAAGCCAAATGTATTTCAAGATCTTGCCCAGCTTGCCCCTCAGCTTCTCCTATGACTAAGTGCGTCTTTGGGCTTATCAAAACAAAACTGAGTATGACTGCAACATTTGCAGACATTCTGTCCGCATCATTTACAAATAAACCTCTACCTGTTCCTCTGGAAAATGCCAAAAGTACCTCCATAGCAAGCTGGCCTGTCTGACTGGCATGCTGCTTGGCGAGAATACCAACAGATGGGCACCTTAAGAGAATCCCGCTTAGTGAAAGGCTCATTGCTTAAAAACTCTTGAAAGCCCGAGGACCTTAATTTTAACTGTGGTTATTGTCTTCGCACATAAGTTATGAAGATATTCTGATTTTTCATGTAGATCAATTCCCATATTTCAGAAAGAAAATATTCTCCTGTTCGTTTTGGTGCACAAACAAGTTGTAAGCGCGTGGAGAATACTAATAGTGTCATCCTCAACCAGAAGGGTTCCTGCAGTATTGCTGGGCACGGAACAAGGGATCCTGTTTCTGAGACAGCAGCAGAAGGTAAGTGCCTGAAGGTCAGAGGAAACATTTCCATTTTTCCGATGGAAAAAGTAGCAAGAAAAATTTCTGCCCAACCAAAGACTGCATGCTGAGGCTGACTGCACTTGCATTATAGGATCATTATTATTTGCATGAAATTATTATATCTTCGCAGACTTGCCAATGGTGCCCACATTTAGACATGTATTTCATGACAGAAAATTCCAAGCATCTTTTGCGAACAAAAACAGCACATTTTTTTAAATAACAAAACACAAATTTTAAAGACCTTTAGAATTAATCACTCACAAATTCTGGTTTCCAAGGGGAAATAGTTCTGGAAAGGCTAAAAATTTTGCAAAAGCCANCGCCCCGCAACCACCTAACAGAAATATTAAAACAGATATGCTACTGGAATTCTCACCATATACATTCTAGTGATATATTTGAAAAGCCATTCATGCTGACGCTCCTGTTATTTGCTATTTTTAAGCATAAGGCTGAGAGCCTGCAACAGAAATTGTTGAAGTTTTTGCTTCCTCATATATAACCAGTCTGCCTCTCTTCGAGCACAACAGTGGAGAAAGGTCAAACAAACAAGATCTATCAATAACAGGAAAATAGATTGAGCAATATAATCTTAACTTCCACTCTAGAAATAAATCAGGGAAGAATTTCTGGCATGGAAGATAAATGGCACTCAGACTCAAAAACAGTTTAGATTCACTTACATAAAATTGTTTCAGACAGAAACAATTATTTATTACATAAATATTTAATGCCTAACAAAATGTTAAGGTATCTAATCTATAATGAGAAATCTTGATTTTAAAAAAATAATTTAAAAAAATAGATTAGCATTTACCTAAAGAAGCTTATACTTATATGAATGTTATTCTTTTCCCTGAGTCATCCCATCAAATTACTTTAATACAACGTTGATCATCATGTGGATGCATACAGAGTCTGGTTCAGAAATTAAGACACTCAAGGGAGCTCCCAGAGGTACCACAAGGAGAGAGACAGCGGTCATTCTCAATCACCCCTCTGCTCCCCTGGATCCCTGGGTCAGCTGAAGGACAAACAATTGGACCTTCACCCTGAAGCTTAGGGCTTCAGATGACCGGGAGGCAACTGCACGTGCACGCTAATATTGAGACTATACATAACCCTAACATCCTATACAACCACACAAAAGGGATCTGATATTACATAATTTAAAGACAAACCACACAACGGCCTACATATCTTTCGACATTTTCTTAAGAAATGAGAGACCTGACAAGTCACAATCATATGCTAAGTACGATGGCGTTGAAGTAATCAACCAGGTATTACTCCACTAAATGCCAAAGAGTATTTCAGCACAGCTCCATCTACCCCAATTCATAATGCCATTCTGAGAAGAAATAAAAATAACCTAAAAAACGTACTCACTCGGAAATATATTTCTAATTAAATGTAAACCCAGTCGCTAGTATAATGACTATTATGGAGTTAATATCCTCGGTAGATTTTAACTGGAGTGCTGAATTTATTCAGAAACATGAGTCAATCAGTCTGAATCAATTCAGAAACACAAATCAAGGTCAATCACAATTAAGAATTTAGCAAATTAAATCACTTGTTCATTTACGGTTAACATCCTTAGGTTACTCTTAAGGCTGCATAACCTTCACCTAGTATTATACTTGACACTTAATAACTTGCCTCGACATTTAGAATAGTTCTTACATAAAACTTTGGATTTGTTTTTAATAAAAAGCAAGATGACATAATAAACAATGCTGAAAATATACTCCTCTTTCCCAGAGGAGTTGTAATCTTGAATCAAAAGCCTGCAGTTGTTTTTTTTTTTCCATCAGTATTATATTTCAAAAGTTGTTCCAAAATATTATACTTTATTACATTATTATTAAATTTATTTATATTTATTCTAATATTATTAAAACATTATACTTTTTTCAAAAAAAGATCTTTTCCTGTATTTAAAACTACTAGCTATATACATTAAAACCATTAATATGTATTTTTCTGCATTGTTTTCTACGTACTCAACAAATAGAATACAAAAGATAAATAAAGTACTTTAATTTCATTAACTGTAAAATGTGTTAATTGGTTAAACAATTTTTTTTTTTTATCATTTAAACTATCTTAGGTAAAACAAACTGGCCAAAACTGGCTCTACTGTACAAGGTCAGTGCTGTGTTCACATATCCATTAATCAATAAAATTATTGTTATGATAAATGAGTCACTGTACAACAACAATATTGTGAAGCAAGTCTAAGCTACTACAGCAGATTTAATTCTCGGAAACAGCTGCATAACAACCACACTTCTCTGAACAGTAACAAATTAAGGGCATCCACAAGACTCCAGCTGTGCTAATGAATTCTTCCTTCCACATCTACACAGATGATCAAAATACCTGCAGGACTTTTTAAAGAATGTCAGTGTTCTTATGTCTCCATCCTAAGAAATAACTCTGATACATATCATTTGTGTTATTATTCATTTATCATTTTACTAGTTTTACAGATACATATTCAAATTAAAATAGCAGGAAAAATCAAGACAAATGGAAGCATAAGACTAGGATAATTTTACTTAAAAATAAAATAAAATAAAAAAATCAAACTACAGAATAACACCTACCACCTCAGATGCCATTTATAAGATGATTCAAAGGGAAGTTGAGTTTGGGTTAGATTAAATAAAATAGAAACTGCAATAAATCCATGCTCTTCAGTACAGACTATAGACTGCCTGGCTCAGCAATGTGCTCTAGGAACTAGTTAAGCAGTATAGTACAGTATCCTGTTCTGATCACTTGATTTTTTCACCGGGGGAAGTGGGGCTAATCACAGCAACAGTTACCCAACCTACTGGTAAGGACATTTTAAACAACAAATAGATTCCTCAGCCTGCCATATGGTAGGTTTAAAACTCTACCAGCGAGACCGGGGAAGCAAGATAAGGATGTCACCACAAACATCCACGAAAGTTAATCACTAAAGCCTCTGAACAGCCTTGAAACTTCATTACAAATCACAAAGCAGGTGAAATTCCTAGTAACAACAGCTGCAGCAAAATAAGGTAGGGAGGCTGACCCACAGCTGGTGCCACGCAGCTCCTCGCACACCGAGCATCATGCCGGGCACACACGCGTCCCCACACAGAGCGTGCCAGGTCAATCACTCCATCCTGCTAATGAGAGCAGGCAGGCACACAGAGAAATGCGGAGTTTCTACAACTCCTCTGCAAGAAAGCATACAAGATATCATATCCCTTCAATGGCATGATACTTACGACAGTGAACTAAAAATTAATGTTACAGGCGAACACATGCATCCCCTACCTAAAACAGGGCAATCGCACGTTAGTTAATTCTCACTTTCTGATCATCTCTTCTTTGGTTGCCTCTTCTATTTTGTCCTACATTCCACAGTGCTTTATTCAGACAGCCCTTTGTACTTAGTTGTCTCCCTTTTCTCGTCTTTTGGGTAGCCTCCTACCCTACTGTGTTACCTTAGTACTTTGCACGCTGATATCCACTGCCCTCCAAAGCAACGACTCCAGCCAAATTCACTTCATGGGCAGTACATGGCCAAGAGAAGAGAAAAAACAACGCATCTGAAAAAGCTTAAGACTAGAAAAGAATGGAAAAGTTGGGGGGGGGAAGGAAAAAAAAGCCTCAGCATTTCTGTAACATTTATAACATTTTGCAAAATGATTCCTTGGTATCACACCCTGATGCAAGTGGAAGTAACGCTGGAGATTATCTGCTTCACCATGGCTGTAGGTTAACGGAGAACTTGCTGTGTGCATGTTTATTGAGAGCAGGCTAGCACCAGCTGCCTCCACAAAATATGCAGAACTGGACTCGTTCATATTGTAAATAACTGCAGTACTCCAACTTCCAAGGAGACCTCTCTTTCATCCACAAGGGCCGATTTTAGCAGGAAAGCGTTACGTCCTCATTCCTTTAAATATATTGTTTTCAAGATGCTGATTTTAGTGATTTCTCAAGTCCAACCAAAGAATTACAATACTAAAAATGAAAAAGAAGATCTCTTAGGCATTCCATCTCCATTACAGTTCATGAGATGAGCACAAAACATCAGCACGGTCTTGCAGGGAAAGAATTTCTCTGTATCTACGCATTGTAGCTGTGGTCAATGCAATGCCATGAGCCACATACAAAATCTGTCATACGGTCAGCAGCCACAAGATCCATTCACACGCCTCGGGGCTGTCATACAGACTCCCAAGGCAGTTTATACACCAATGAGGACAACAACTCCCCAGCGGCCCCAGTGCTCTATCACGTAGGACAGTCCCAAATGCACCTGCATCCCACCGTGACCTTCAGAAGCCCTAGCACCGGTGCAGCGCTTGAACAGCTTGAGAGCCATATGCAGCTAGAGAATCAAAGGTTAGTCGCATCTTACCTATCGTTATAAATAGATAGCAAGATCCTTGACAGCAAACATTTTGTGTTCGCACAATGCCTGGTACAACAAAATCCCCGTCAATGAATTGGACTCAGAAGTGCTACTGCTATGCGGGGTAGCTTGTGCAAAGCCAGAGTTCCTTTCAGCGTAATAAACATCAAAATATGGATTTAATTAACATTAGTATGACAAGCTCAATTCTACAAGGTAGTATGTATTCCACATCTTTCCCCAACAGCTGATAATCATATTCTTTCTCTTTTCTCCCAAGTTTTTTTGCGATGTGGAGTAGGAGTTCTGCAACATTTCTGGGTTGCAGATAACCATTTACCAATATTCAACAAAAAATAGAATTTTTTTTTTTTAGTACATACCACTAAAGCTGAGTATTTCAAGGGCTAATATCTGGGGAAGCATAGCATGATGATACTCCTTAAAGAACTGAAGGGCAATAAAACAGGTTTTATTTAGTTTGTGGGAAAGGTCCTAATCTGACTAAATGGTAGCACTAACACATGGAGAGGATAAAGAAAAGGAAAAGGATGCAAGAAGTTGAAGACGGATGCATGTTTTAAGGCAGCTGCTGTACTATCACCCTGTGGTTTAAAATTCTTTCACCGCTTTATCTTCTCACTTGCTGTCTTAGCAGAATGGTAATGAGAGGCATCACTATTACAAACCCCAGTATCATCCACTTAAGCAGCAGAGGTATTACTAACAAATAAAACCCAGATTTTGTCAGGAATCCTGCAGCCTCCCACCACTTGTAATCAGGGAGAGTTTGTACCTCCTAAAAGGATGCTACAGATGCGACAGTGTGAGCCAGCTGCAGGGTGGTAACACCAACCCATGCAGTGCATCAGCCAGGAGCTCTGCGCTTGCACAGCCCTCACACTAAAGCCACTGCAGCAGCAGCCCATCCAATAACGAGGGTTTATTAGACAAAGACCTCTCTAACATTCTTAGGTATATTATCCATATCAAGAGCCACAGGTGTAACTAAAAGCCATTAATATCACAAACTTCAGATTGTATTAACTGTGGTACACAAGAAATTTGGCAGCATCACCTCGTCTCAGACAACCCCCTGAAGGCAGCGGTGGTAGCCCCTCCAGGTCACTCCTTGGCCTCTGCTGAAGTTTTCCACGTGCAATAGGCTCCTCGCTTCATCCCCTCCCTCACAAAGAATAACCCTGGTTTTTAATACGACTCCCAGCTTAACCTGGTTCCCGCAACTTATCCCCTGCCATGGTTGAAGTCACAGTACAGTAGTAAATACGGTATTTTCGTGTATTGATTTTTTTTGTATGGGCACATTGCATGGAAATCCAGAACTTTCCCACTGGGGACACATTTCTTCACACTTGGAGAAAAGAAAGCATAACTTATTTTTTACATCTTTCTGCTGGTCGGATTTGTCCTCAGTAAGAATTTGCTTACTGACAGGGAACAAAATGTTTACATTGGAAATGCACATAGGCATTATTTATTTTAAAGTGAAATCAGCAACATTCAGAATTATTAATGGATCTCAATCTCATTACATGATGAAGAAAACCAACAGTCCACTGGATGCTCAAATTACTTGGAGTCTGTCAGCACATCAGTTATCCACATATTTAAATATGAAATTTTTCATCTTTGTCGTGCCTAAAATGGATATACCACAGCACAAAACAGTTGTGAAGAGACAGTTTTAAAAAGATCTTTCCCCTCATTGTGTAGAATTTCTAATTTCTACTAAATCTTTTATTTTCAATTTTATTCTACCTGCCAGTGCCTGAGCTTTCTTACTAGAAAGAGATGCTTAACTTGAAAAATATTCAGTTCTGGGAGCACTCTGGAAAGATTTAGGTATACTAATTTCCTTTCCTCAATTATTTCTTTAGATTTATTTTTAATCACAATTTTAAAACAGTACACATACCATTATACAATAGCAACAAATATTTCAGTGTGATTCCAAATTATGTAGCAGCAAGAAAATCCATATTATAATGGATTTGTGCACTTAGCTATTTGAACTTGTATCATCCTTTAAGATGAGACCTCAGAATAAAAAGTGAGCTTCCTTTCCTGATCCCAATTATCAATACTTAGCTATTAATGTATGAATTTATACCTGTACATACTCTAACACATTTGTATGCTACAGATTCAGACATGCCCCATTATTATCTGCCTCAAATCTCTTTGCAAAGGTTCTACGGCATGCAAGATAGTCTTTTTACCCTTGGCTATAATCTCTTTTTCTTTGAAGGCCCCAAGAGTAGAGATAGATTTAGATAAAACTCCTTAATAGGACCACACAGATGAAGACCCATATAGCACAAGCTAAAATTATTGTTTCAGTAATCTCATTCCGTAAGGGAATTTTTAACCTTCAGTAAGGTAATGATGGCACCGATATCACTGCTGTGGCACCAGTTTGCACGGACGCCCCAAGCTCAGCTTTGAACTGGGCCGTGTGAGTTACTGATGGAGGAGCTGAGCACCGTCTCTGACTGCTTGCGTGGTTCCCCACGATGGGACTCGGCTGCTGCAGGCATCTGGACACCATACTACACGCTGAACCTCAAATCCTCGCTACCAGTTTCATTACTTCCCTAAACACCAAACAGCAAGCTTTTTCTCCTAAAGACAGCACCACAAGACTTCATAACTACAAATGAAACCATCCTGAGGAAAAAAATACCAATTATGCCAGTGCCATCATCTGCAAAAAACATCACACTGAATGATGCAACATAGTCAAACCATTGTTTTGCTTTATATAAAGATGTTGCCCCAAATTGCATCTGAGCATTTTAGTTATACTGTTCATAGTACCATGTAGTGCCAGGCAATATCTCCATGTCACCATTCATTTGTACATTTTAAAGACAGCACATATTTCCTATCTACCCCTTTCATCCTCATATTTAGTAACACGTTTATAATTTAACATATTCTTTGATGTTACTAAAATAACATACAATTTTAGTATTTCAAAACTATATGGTATTCATTCATCAGAACACGATTTGTTTTGGCCAGTTTCCCCCCAGTTAGTTGAGAGGTGTAGCTTTTCATTGTTTTTCATTAAAGAATTTTTGAAAAGATATTGTGTTTAGGATTAATTCTAATATTTTGTAAACAGTATAAATAGCAGGAAATCTACCTCCATGACCCATACTCTCATATTAACAATTTCTTTTCTTCCATTATTTGAATGTAAACAACTCCTCCTGAATTAAAAGCTGTGTAAAAAACGAAAAGCATCACCCACACAAATTCTTTGAAAACGTGATCACATTGAATTTTCCAAAACTGTAAGACAAAAATATCTACACCCTAACCAAAGAGGAGAACATAAGTATATACCAGTACTGCTTAACTGGAGTAAGATATCATCTGTGATACTACCCCTGAAGTGCTAGAAGCACACACATCTTTCAGGAACATTTATTTCATTTTCTAGTACTGTACTATAGCCATATACAACTAAAATAATTTTGTGGGTTTTGTAAAAAAATAATCTATTTTAGTCCAAACACAACTTCCAAAATCTAAATATAAAAAACAGAGTTTGAAAACATATTTCCTTTTCTGTATTTACTCTGTTTCCAGTTACTTTCTTCATCTTACACAGGCCGCAACATTAAAATCTGACATCAAAATTTATATCTATTGGTTGCTGAAGAACAAAAACATAGTTATGAATCACTAATTATACAAGCAATATCACTGTTCTTAACATTTGGCAGTGCAGAACTGCAATTACAACATCATTAAGTACAATACCTTTTCTAATTCTGACAATGCAAGAGGGACAACTGCTTTATTAGCGAGATTCTCGTAACTTCATATAGGATAAATGTAAAAGAGATGGTACTTACAGTGAATTCACAGAAATCAATGCTATCAAGACTTTTGCTTCTGTGTATTCTCCCTTTTATTCTTCTTAAGGAGGGCTTTCCCTGACTTACACTACAGGTAGCACCATTGGGATTTTCAGAAGATGGAGTTACCCTGCCAAATAAAGAGAGTCACATATCAGACAAAGAATATATGTTTTTATTGAATACATTTGCTTAAGTAAAAAAAAAAAAAAAACTACAAAGGAAAAAACACTGTCATGCTACACAAAGAAGGAATGCCATTCCAAGCTTTAGTTTCCAATCAATAAGTGCCAAAATAAGACCACAAAAGTACGCAGAAATCTAGCTCCCATCAAGCCCATGACTTGCTTGCAGATTTAGTCAAAAACATATCATAGTCATCATTTTTGTATACAAGTGAGAAGTACCAGAAAAAAAAAAAAACAGATTACAGAAAAAGATATTTAACTTCTAAAAAATTAAAAGGAGTATTTTTCTCTATTAATTGAAAAGTTGGGTCCTGTGATACATGTTGATGGCTGTTAGTTAAATCAGTAGGAGCCTGGCAGTATTTGGCTTTTGACCTTTTCCAGTTTGAGTGCTAATGATGCTTCAGCTGTTCTAGCAATGAAAAATGATGAACAATAATGAAGTGAATAGGATCTGTTAAAAGTTATAGGGGTAATATATTAAGGAACTACACTTCATAAGGTCTTTCATCACATTGCACTCTACACATAGTCCTAAGGGGAGTCTATAACTAAAACATTTTGAGTAAGCAATTCATATTTCAACTTCTGCTGTAAGTTGCTAGTGAGTAGAAACGACTGGGCTTAACAATTAACCAAACGTATTAAGGTTTGTGATGTCAATATGTTAAATGCAAAACAGTCTCTAGTCAGACTGACACCACATTGGAAAAAGGAAAACTGCGCTCCAGCAAATACGCTCACCAAGAATCACCTAAAACTGTAAAATTCTTAATGTGCAGATTTACACTTGTTTCATATAATTTCTGAACTGCAGCCATAAGAGACTTCAAAAACTAGCTTAAATGAGAAGTAGTATGTATCTTTTTTTTTGCATTTCCCAAGACTTTGGACAGCAATTCAATGTTTTTCTCTGTAACCATTAAGATGCCTCTCACAAAAAATATTTAAGTACATGTTTTTACTTAGAATAAACAGCTTTGGTATGTACATAAATGTTTTTACAAAAAAGAAAGGAAGGTAGAGATGTCTTATACATATGCATCACCAAAAAAGGATATTGCATAGAGTGGGCCATGCTAACACTTGAAATACAAAATTCAAAGTACAAAATACAATAACCACAGGCTGAGCTCACGTGTTTGATTAGTGAGACTCCTGGGTCTACACAGCTTCATGGCCAGGATAAAAGGTGCAAATGGTTGTTCAAAGGAGGCTAGCGAGAAGAAAAAGTTTCAATAACCAAAGTTGAAAATTAGAATAGATCTTTTCAAATCTCTTATTCAATTTACAAAGATAAAGCTCTTCATTTTTTTTGGTTGAATTACTGTGATTACCAAATCAATACTTTGTTTTCAGGTGCCCAAGTTTTTTGGTTTTTACACATGTAAGCAGTTTGATAATACAGTTATCTGTTTCAGATGGTTTTTTGCCTTTGGGTTAATTCACTCCCAACTTTTAACTGCAACAATAAATAAAAATTTCTAACTGAAAACATAACTATAATATTCAGACATTTTAATTACATTATAAACTTCCTGCTGAAACTGCACCAGATTTTTTGGTATAATTGTACATGGACTAAATTCTGAGAAACATACCTAGCTACTACAGTAAGATGCGTGTTCAGAGAACTGAGACTGCAAAAATGCCACAGATTCCCTGCTTAAAGAATCACCAGGACAAATTTCCAAAGACAGACAATTGCTCAGTCTCACAGAATCAGAATTACAGAATGGATTGGGTTGGAAGGGACCTTAAAGATCATCTACGTTCAGGGTGATAGTACATTTCTATTGTACGAATGTATCTTCTGTTATCAAGCTCTCCAAACAGCTCTGATAAAGTTAATCCAAATGTACGCAACCATACATAGTCCGAGTCCACAGAGAGGTCCATTGTCTCAGCACAGTTAGAGGTTTGTATTTATTCTCTCTCCAGAAAAATCTGCCTGCTTCACTACTTATCACTTGGGTCAACAAATCTTCATGTGAAACTCCAGCAAATTAAGTGGTTGGTATGTTAGACTTCTTCCTTATACTTAATTGATTCATTTTTCTCTTTAAACAGCTGTAAGCTGCATTGGGCTTTTCTTAATTTTGAACTATATTTCAAACCACTTATTCTAGGGCCTTACCTATAAACGTGCATTTCTTTAAGTTGCATGTCTTTTAATGTCTTCTGACACTGAGAAGCCTTTATAAAAAATTAAAATAAGAAAAACCTTATGTGAAAGAAAAACAAGTAAAAATAAAGGGCTAATCAAAGCTACATAGTTTTAACAAAGAACTGAACTAATGATATGTTTTGAAGGCCCTTCCACTTGGGAGCTCCACTCTTTAAAGACACTTGAAAAAATGAACTTGCTGCCTCTGGAATCCATCCACCATTTCATTCTGCTGGAGAATAACTTAGGCTATTACTTGATTAGCTTCTGAGATTCAGAAAAATGTTTTTAAAATCACATTTAACTTTTAAAATATAATTGTATGGGAAGAAGTATCACAATCGAAAGATTCCCTTCAATGCTGTATAAAATCATTAATTTCTAGGTGCCTTTACAGGAAAATAAAGTATTATTTAACCAACCAAAGAAAAATCCAATCAATATCACTACTGGGAACCTGGAAGCTTTGCACTCTATTGTGCACCAAAAGAAGGATGTGAGGCAAGATATCCATATTTACAGAATTATGGGGGTTTGACTCTACAGTTGATAAGGAAACTTTGGGACAAGTGCAATGAAATTAAATATCAGCTTCCTCAGTGCCTCTGATACTGTTTTAGCAAAGAGAAGCAACAATAGACCTGAGACAGACCAGGATCTATTTCACCCCATCTTCTCAGAATGCTGGATGCAGCAATGAAACTCTCAAGCATCCACTTCCAGTAACACTCGTGCAGTACTGCAACAGGAATTCTTTCAAGTACTAGAAATTTCCACAAGGAATACAGCTCAAAAGTTAAGACTATAAAGTCACAAGATAAACACGAGCGTCAGCTTCACTGAGTGCAAATTCAGGAGACAAGGCCCAAAGTCTTTGTCTTTGACTTGAAACTAAATTATTCAAAAGCCTGAAAAACAGCTTCTTAAAATCCTTCTCACTTTTGAATCTTGCTTTGTGCTCTCAAACTGTTCATTGTAATCAGAGAAAAAGAGTTTATTCTTTTTAAACAAATACTGCAACTATAATGCAATATTCCATGTTTCTGTGGCATCTGAACTTTAAGTTTAAAAAAATTAATTATTCATTAAATTTACTACATCTGATTATCTCCTTTCATCTTTTATTTGTACTGCTTAATTATAGAAAATTAGTAAGTGAATTGCCAACTCATTGGCTGTAGTACACATATGAGGGGTATAGAGGAATTAACACAAGTTAAAGCAGAAAGATTTGTAAGAGCCTTTTTAAAATGTCTGCAGCTCATCAACTACTTCAAGGCAAGTCCTCCTGAACCAAAGCCTAAGAATGATATGTTCAAGGCAGTCTAGAGCTTTAAAAAGTAGAATATAGCATCAAGACCTTTGAAGGTAGTGAACGATTCCAGATGCCTTGTCTGAAATGTGCTGTTTCCTTCAAAGAATGTGTTCAATATTCCAAAAATGTATCACCTTTCTAATGGAGTTCATCATGGGAATCCTTAATTAAGGCACCCCACTTCATTACCTTTTGGAAATCTTAGTGACGGAAAATTTAACCATTTTGTAAACCTACCTGGAGCCTGAGGCCCTTATTTATTATCCACAATTCTTACAACAGTTTCATTGACCTTGAGTGGTTCTTGATCATATATCACGTTACATAACCGTGACTCTAAATTATTTCTCTAGTTTGTAAAAATCAGCAAAAACTAACTTAAACTTTCAGCATCTGTATTTCACTGACAAACATGCTAGCCTAACAAAATACTATGCAACAGTGACTTCAAGGTGCAGCGTCACATCAAGGGCTAATGACTTAATAAACATCATAACATAATTAGATGGAATGTAAACATAACAGTTTTTATTAATAAAAACTGTATTTATATTCTACTTACAATTACTGTTTATAACAACCTTCAATATTACGTAGCATGTTTTTTACTACCTAACACGTAGTTAAATTTAGTCTGAAATAACTAAATTAATGTGATGTTAGTTTCTAGACAGATCAGAACATCTTTTAAGAACTTAAAATATTCTTCTTCTTTAGTGATTAGAGTTCTGAACAGTTTTATAAGAGACAACATCAGAATATTTAAAAAACAACTCTTGAGATGACACATATTTTTGTTTTCCGAGTGTAGTATTAATGCTAGAATTTATGCAGAAAGGACAAGTTTTTGACAACTATAGAACCTCAACAAGACTTATAATGGTGACATAATTATTACACTTTCCATACACTGCAAGTTGTCTGCCTATCTCATAAAAAAGCATTTAGGCACTTCTAGCAAATTATTATCATAAATGGTTTCACACCATGGAAGTCAAACTTCTGAGAAACTTCTACCCCTAGTAGTTACACAGATGTCAGTTGAGAGATGTATAAAATTTCCATAATTACAAGCCCTCCCATTAGAAGACAGACTTCCTCAACACTAGAAAAAGTGAGGACATCAGCTGGACTCAGCTGAATGTGATCAGTCTGCCTTCTGGCTCAAACACAAGGGTGGAAGAGCTGGAACGTACTCCCACTGATCAAACTGGGAGACCTAGCAGTTATAATTGCTCAACATTAATATTTGTTTGGGGAAAAAAAAGGCAAATTTGAAACCATGAGCAGTCAGCTGCTATGGTAAATTCTTGTGCACCTCTGCAAATATCTTCAGTTCCAAGCACAGTACCCTGCCTTCATCAGGAAAAAAAAAAAAGGTATTAATTAATTTGCAAAATGAATAAATCCTTACAATGGGCTAAACTGAAATTATTATCCCCATTTCAAACAAATTTTAACAGGAACCAGTAATCAAAAATGGAAAATATCCATCCTGGTGATCTGTATTTTTCCACATAGTTCTGTAGAGACATCCAAGAGGTTCAATCTTTGATGCTTGCTTTCTCCTATACTGAAGTGACATTTCCCATTATTTGATTATTCTAAATATGGCTCTACTTAGAACATAAACAAACAATGGCACTTTGGCACTTTTCTCCCTAGGGATGATCCTAATGATAAAACAGGCATCCTTCATTATAAGCCTGGACTTCTACATCCAAGCGCCAGCCTGAATACAGTCTCCAAGTCAACAAAGCTTTTAGATTGGTGCTTAATTCCAGACATGCTGGTTACTCCTCACTGATTTCAAGTAAATTCACTCCTGTGCTTGAAAACAAATGTGCCTGTGCAACATCTTACAAGAAGCAGCTGGCATTTAACATCCAGGCTTCTGTATCACACATTCTTTCAACAATAGCACTGAACAGGGGAATTGGATCCTGTCAAAACTCAAATTGTGTAGTGCATTGCATCTGCATTCTTTCCCGTAACCTAGATTGCCTCAAACAACTACCAACCATCCTTAAAAGATGCAGGAAATGTAAATATGGAATAGCCCCAGCCATTTCCATAACGTTCTTCACAATGAAAACTTATCACTAACCGAGCTTTTTGTCTTATTTCATGACTCTACACTCCCTTGCACCAAGGGGAGCACAGGGGCAGTAAGCCCAAGCAGAGGAAGTCTTGCAAAGTAGAGACAAATGCTAGAAGAAACAGAAAGGAATATTAGTGAGAATTATTAGAGTTGCTACAATATCCTGTTCCTTTGTTTTGTTTGCCTGCTCCTTCTCCTCACAGCAAAGAAACATAATATTCAGCATGACAAGAAATTATGGTCTACTTGTGTACTTCCCCTTAAAAATGTGATTTAGCATTTCCCTATTGTAAAAGCATCCAGGTTGCACATATTGAGATTTCAGTAAATATTTACGTCAATTTACTGTTTTAAGGTGCTCCCAGGTCAGTAGTTAGTTTTTCTCAAGCACCTTAGCAAATGTTAGTCCCTGCTGCACTCTACCTGTACTAGCAGCATTAGGATGATGGGTTTAGTATCCAAATACTGTCCCCCCCTCCCAGCAAGACAATTAAAAACATCCTACTCATCTCATTTAGGTTCCTACGTATTAGATGACAACGCGCCACAAACACGGGAAAGACTCTGAATCAGCAGTTCGGGACTCCAGCAACTTCCTCCATCACTGAGTCCACCACTCTACTGCCCCAAGTAAACCTCATCGTAAAATGATCAAGCTTCACATTAAACATGATCAAGTTTCTGGCTCCACCACTTCTACCGCAAGCTTGTGGCATGGCTTCCTTCTGTTTGTCCAGTTGTCCGTTTTATTCTCAGCTAGTTTATAACAATTCTTAACCCATCATGAGACGTTGCTGTCCATCTTTTTTTTGTTTTCGTTTGTAGCTCTTCTTTCGTGCATCAC
>VWZL01002112.1:3855352-3892676 GCA_013396915.1 Stercorarius parasiticus | reverse complement strand
CCCGGGCCCACGCTCTTCTCCTTCCTCCTCCTCCTCCCGCTGGCGCACTCCCTTTCTCTCAGCCCCCCGACCTGCCGCCGCTGCGGAGCTCACCCTCCGCCCCGCACCTGCCCTGACCAGGCCGCTCGCCCCCCATTTTGCCTCCTCCTCCTCCTCACCTGGGCCGGCCGCCGCCGCCTCCCCTCGCTAGGCCCTCGGTGGGGCCTCGGCCTCCCCCTCTGCCCCCTCGTCCCACAGGCCGGGCCCCCGGCGGGGCCGCTCCTTCCCTGCCCCCCCGGGTAAGCCGGCCTTCCCCGTCATCGCTGCCCGCTCCCGGGGCGCTCCCTTCCCCGCTTACCTGGGGTATCCCGCCCCCGCCCATGCGGCGTGGCTGCTGCTCTGCCCTCCCGCCATCAGAGGGGCGCCATGCCGCAGCCCGGCCGCGCAGCGCTGCCCGCTCCCTGCCGCCTTGCTGGCCTCGTCTCTAATCCCGTTAGCGCCTAGAAGAGCCCCATGTTAATTTAATCGTCTCCCCCCGCCTTGGCTAACAACGTGGGCTGTGGTAGCCGAGCCTCGGAGGCAAATGCCTCGCCACCTGCCGGGGCGGCCCTGCGGAGGCGGTGAGGGCGAAGGCGAGGAGGAGGGTGAGGGATGAAGGTGAAGAGGAAGGTGAGGTGAGGATGAAGGTGAGCAAGAGGGTGAGGTGAAGGTGAGGAAGAAGGTGAAGGTGAGGAAAAAGATGAAGGTGAGCAGGAGGGTGAGGTGAAGGTGAGGAGGATGAGGATGAAGGTGAGAGTAATGGTAAGGCGAGGATGAAGGTGAAGGTGAGCAGGAGGGTGAAGGTGAGGCGAGGATGAAGGTGAAGGTGAGCAGGAGGGTGAGGTGAGGGAGGAGGTGAAGGTGAGCAGGAGGGTGAGGTGAGGTGTGGGGCCGGCAGGACAGCACTGACAGGAGCAGCACTTCCCGCCCAGCCTCCCTGGGGACAGGGGGTGCCTGAAGCGGCTGGGTCGCCTCCNCACCACCACCCTTTTTTTTTTTCCACATGAGGAAAGCAACTAAAGTGTGTTCGAAAATCAGAAGGTGATTAAATGTTTTTAGAGGGGTGCCCACCTTCTGGATACTTCAGCAAAAATAGCTGAACACGTAACTGTGTAGTGGCCTTAGGTGTGACATGATTATCATCGCAACTTTAATCTGTTTTGTGCTTTCCTCCTCAAGCTCTGCACTAAGAGGGGCAGAAGACCGTGACATTTGACAAGTGCGTTTGGAATTAATTCTAAAACATGGTATACAAAATTATCACAGACCCTCCCCAGCGCAAACATCCCTTAAGTGTGAAGGGTAGCACTTAGCTGACACATCGATCAATAGTGGTGGGAAATACTTTGGCTAGAGGTACCCTGTTTAAGTATGTAGATATTTTGCAGAATGCAGATATGAACAAATCCATGCTGAAGTGACAACTTTTCGTTAAGATGCTGTAACATAAATAATACGAACTGTAATACTTCCCCAGAGTTGAGGTTCTAAGGTGGCACTGTCAGCTAGGAAAAATACTGTGAACAGCATTGTCACTTTATGGCTCAGAGATGAGCATTTCAGTTATTATTTTTCTTCTTTTTTTGCGTGTAATGTGTACGTCAAGACTGTAGTAGGCTACATTCTACCTAGGCCTGTTCATCAGGCAGGAAGGAGAGAAGATAAATATATTACTTATAAGCACAACAGATTTTAATTAGAAACATAATACTTGTATTACTGTAGTTAATGAGATGGATGGCTTTGCATTTTCTGCCACGAAATCTGAGATGTATACAAATGTCCTGAAAGTCTGTGTCACAAACGATTAAAAAATTCAAATGCCAACTCAACGCCCAGTATGAGCCTGCACATCTACAGCTCTCAAGATACTGTTAATGGGTTCTTTGTCTTTGGAGAGATCAAGCATTAAAAGCAATGAGGGAAAGTTAACTTGAAATCATTAGGAAAGTTAAGGAGGAGGAATTAATTTCTAGACTTAATGCTAGAATCCAGTAGCATACTAACTGGAAAGTCTGTATCTTCTATAGACAGGACATCAAATCAGTTTGAAAACCTGTAGAGATCTTACTTTGCCTTAAAAACAAAAACTGTAAAACCAATACATTGCTTTTTCCTTCTGTGTATCTAGTCGGCATTAGCTGACTGAAAAAATGGTTGTTGCCCACAGAAGTTACAAGAGAGTAAGTGTGGGCTGGATTTTGTTCTCACCATCATTAGTAGAATGCTAGCTACGTTGTAATTGAAGTATTCATTGACACTTCTGCAATGCTATTAAGAAAACCATTTACAACTTGAAATGGTAGGAAAAGCTGACTAAAAGAATGATGAGACTGTGTTAGTATGAATGTCACATTTCAGTTTGAATGTTACACCTGTCAGAAAAATACATTATTCTTATATAGAAATTCTTGAAAGAAAAATCTAGTCTTAATCTGGTTGTAGTGGTAGAATTAGACAATCTAAGGATACAAGGGAAGCAAAGTTTACTTGAAAGCTGACAAACCTGGAAGAAGCAGGTAAGATTTCAAAGTTCTTTACCTTGTAAAAGGGCTCTGTATTAGAGAGTCCCAAAACATTGCTTTTCATTTTTACAGTAGCGGGCTTGGGACATAAATTTATTTTAAGTATCTATATACAAAAGAGTTAAGAAATGTGTCAGCAATACCTTGCATAAACATTTACAGTGCAACCTGGCTGTATATTCAAATCTTTATTGAACTTCTTTAAAAGTCTGTAATGTGATTCTTATTCTTAATTCAATAGGAATTCCTAAATCTATTTAAATTTGCAAAATATTTACAGTTATTTCAGATTTAGCTCTATAGTTATCAATGATGATACTCTATCAATCTGGTACTAACAAATTAACTTGTTTTGTATGTTTTTATATATCATCTTCCATGCTTCTTGATGTGCAGAGGCAAAAAATGGATGTCAATGAAGAAATTTTATCCTCTAATTTTAATTAGCATTATTTCTGTTTCTCTCATACCTGTTCCTTCTTAGTGTTGCTCCTTTATTGCCTTTCAGAACGTCCTACGTTAAGCACCTTTGTTTTACATAGCTGAAAGAGTAAAAAGATCCTGTCTGCCTTGCCTTTCAGCCTATCTTTAACAGGAGTCAGTCAGCAGCTTCCAGATTAGGGTAAGCATCCAGACATTCCACTGTTAGCTCTGAGGCCTGTGTTGACCCATTAGCTGAGCTAAGTCCAAAATTTATACAGTAGATATCCCTGCAAGAGAGGCAGTCTCATCATATTTGCTATTCTCAATGCAAACTCGTTCTGTCTGACAAGATACACTCCTTCACTACAGAAAGCTGAAAGCTGCTTACATTCTTTTGAACCTGGCGTGCATTTTAAAAACAATTTAATTCCTGTTAGATTACTGCAGGTTAGTATACTTGCTTCCTCATTTTTTTCAGTACAAAACCAATAGGAACTGTACTAATTTCTTATCAGTTTAGGTAACTTAACTGCAGACTTTACCTCAGAACAAGCTCTATAATCTATCTGTTGCTTACAGTCCCCAATGCCCCTACCTCTTCTGAAGCCTGTCCCCACAATGACTTTCCAATGTGCTGCTTGGCTCAGAAGAACACAGACCGCTCTTTCAGGCAGTTAAAGTTACGATACTATGTGTGACTGCTGCACTTGAATGGATGTGTGGTTGGCACAAACTCCACTCATGATAGCATGTTTCTACTAGAACAGGGATGTATCTAGATGATAAAGTGGATGGACCCTGAGGAGGTGGAGGTTAACACCACTGTGTGTGATCTAATATTGGCCTGTGCCTGGGTGGTTTTAGGTGGAAAGTAGGCTGTTGTCAGCAGTGGGAGACTGCCTGCCTCCAATTTAGAGAGTGCCACTGAGGCAGTTGGACGCTGGGAGCTTCCATCAACGGCTAAGAATAAGGGAGTCTAATTGTGCCATAAAGCTATTTTTTAAAGTTATGCCTCTCATTTTTTCAGTCTTAATACTGTTAGAATATATATGAGATTCCAGGTAGTGCAAAGCAAGATTTTACAGCGTTATTTGCTTCTGCTGATTTTAGATTTGATTTCAGTAAGCCTCTCACTAGAACAGGGATTGCTGAACCTTATCTTGCTTTCCTTTATCATTAAACCGTCACGCATCCCTGTAGTGCCAGTTGTCACTAGGTGCCATCCTTTTCAGATTCTCACCTGCATCACTCAGTCTTTACTGAGCTCACAGGAGGAGGGGAAATTTAAGTCTGACTCAAATGACTCTGGAGATGTTACAGAAATGCACTTTTAAAAGTCTTCGCTATGCTTAAGTTACTCCAGATAATGTAGTTTTTCTGCAATAATGTGAGGAAAAAGGAACCAAAGCTCTAACTGCCATAGCTATGCTGGTGAACAAGCAAAAATACTCTTTTTTGCTGAGGTAGCTTATTTTGTTCAGCAAACCTGTATAAGCTACAGCGTCTGGCGAAAAGAAAAAAAATAATCTTACCAGAATAAATCGCATCTTTATTAGTACTGTAATGGCCGCGTCAACAACTTCTGAGGGTAGATTAGGCATTAATGACACATTTTAAGCCTTCGATTGCATTCAGTTTTAGGTTGTCAAAATTGTATTAGAACTAAAGCAATTATTAAATAAACTTGTTGCTTTTTTGTGGCATATTAAATAGCATATTTTATTTGCATTTTAGAGTAGTCTTAATTTTAGCTTTACTCTGCATTTAACAGAGACTTTTCATAACATTACATTGTCCATTCCATGTAATTCTCAATACTGTGCTACTTTGTATGCTGAAGAATTAATGTTTTGTTTATTCCTGGGATATACCTGTTCCCCTTGCTGACTTACTCCAATGACCGATTAAAAAAAAAACAAAACTCTTGATACACGTGTCATATTCTATACTTCTGCAGTATTTAATATGTTTTGAGAACTTTTTGTTACACAGTTCAGTTGGTAAAGTGGCAACATTCCAGAGACTGATACAATACAGCACTGACATTAAAATTAGACATTAGATGACTGATCTCCATCTCTACTCTAATTTAATCTAAATCTTCCTGTTTACTAAAGAGGGTTCTTTTGCTGCAGTAGTTGTTAGTAATATTTTATTCNAGATTTATGTTAACTAAGAGCATTAATGCAGATCCTTCAGGCAAGAAAGCTACTGAAACAGACTTTCTTGCCATTTCAATCTGTCATGTGTAAGCTTCATACATCTGCCATTTTCTTTACAGAAGGAAAAAGAAAGGGATCATACCTGTCAAAGGCAAAAGAGTTCCTTAGAATCTACAAGTATGTCAGATGCAGTGACTCCAGGGGTTACTTTCTCCCTCCTCAAAAGTAAGAAAAAAGTGTGTGTGTGTTTCCTATCTATGCATTTACAATACAGGATTCTGTGACGACTTCTGATCTGCTAGGACTTTCTGTACCCATATCAATTTATTTATTGTGTATAATGCAGAGCCCTTTTCTGGTCTGTTACTCTTTCTTCCATAAATTCGGTGTTACGTGAAGATCTATAAAGATACATACAGTACCATCATAAAAAAACAAACAAAAACACTTGGAGGAATTTGCCCATCACATTTTACTGTGCGTTGACCATCTACAAAAGGGAAAGTTTTCACATTTCTTTGAAGTGTTTTCATGACGGGCTAGCTTGACTGGTGGCAGAAAACTATGGGTCTAAGTGGGTACGGTAATTAACTGCCACAATCGTTTAGAACTAACTTGCATTTTCTGAAACAGTTTATCCTGGTCATTCATTTGAGCTTCCAAAATACAAAGAGGTAAATAATTTTGCTTTAGAAGGAAAGAACATTCACCGTGTTTTCTCAGAAGAAGAAGAAGATCTTCACAGAACTTTTATTTGACTATGGATTATCCAGAAGAAAGGGTTTGCTTGATTAAGCAATTGAATTATTTATAAGAAACTTGCAAGCAAGGTAATATCCCTGTTTCACTACAGTCAGGGCTATTTAGTAATGGCTGCTTGTACAAATAGCGTTAGTGCTGTTCTACCAGGTTTGATGTGGAGCTGCTTTATACTATTACTGTCAAATTTTAGGTTACTGCAAAAATAAGAATGCTATTAAAGTGAGGAATTCAGGCTAGAACAAAGTGGACCTGTATTGCCATTATCCAATACTTTTACATTTACCCATTTCTTGCAAACTTGTAATTCTAAGATTTTACTCTTAATTAAAAAAAAAAAAAAAAAGAAAAAGCACCTTAAGTCAAAATTATCCAAATATCACATTATGCCTGACAAGCATGACCCTCTCACAGGATAAAATAAGCTTAATGTAGAAAAAAATAAGCATATGCATGAATTCCATTAGTGCTCTCTAATACGGCTTATTCATGTAGAAAACTACTGGAGGGAAGAAATCACCAATCATACAATTTCAGTGTGAGATGCAAAAGAAAAAGAAGCGTAAGTAACATCACTTCCCAGAAAAGATTCTAAGAAATGGATTGTTACCTGCAACACATCTCAGTCTCAGCACACAAAGATCTAATTAATTAGTCTTGCTAACTGCATATTGTTAGAACTGTGAGAGTACATAACTCTGAGGTGAGGTGTGACCAGACCTTGTTATAATTCTGGATCTAGAGTTGCTAATAGCTTTCATTTTTAGATGTTATGCCTGATGGGGAAGCCTCCAAGCACACAATGTTTAAAAGAGAAGGGAAGATTGTGAAAAGCAAGGATAATGATGGTTCCCTGAAGTGAGGGTGTGGAATTCTGAAAAACAAAAATTTAGAGTATTGGAGGCTGAGAAAAAAATATGTATATCTGAACTGTTACGGCAGATGTGTTACAGAACCACTCTGAAAAACTGGGAATGAGGACCAATTTGTAAGACTGTACTCAATTGTCTAGAAAGAATACTTCCTTACATTTCCTTTACATTTTTTCTAGTTGAACAGAGAGTTCTGTGCATGGTAGCTGTACACATCAGGATAAATAGATTGAAATAAGAAAGCGTATTCCTAAACTTTAAAGAGCTTATGCTGCCAAAAATTATATGCGTGCCTCATTTTATAAATTAGTAGTAATTCAGACCTGTATTTAGCTTCATTAATATCTTTGAGTAAACCCTGATAGGAGTGTTTCCACATCCATGCGATATAAAGCCTGAAGGCTAGCTGGATGTTTCATGAATGTATTGAAATAGTTCAGAATCCTAGTTGAAATCTGTTTTATATGTCTAGTTGTATATTTGCACATTAACTACAAATATGAAACACATTTTTCACTTTCAAGAAGAAAGCTCTTCTCATTACAATGTATATGACTTTTAACGCTATACTATTTTAATCAGATTACCAGTACAATGCAAATTAATGTAATAGGATTTACTATAATTAGAGGCAAGTATACAGTAATCTACTATGAAAAGAACACAAAAATGTTAGTGGAGCTCATTACAGGGATATTGTTTATGCTAATTATTCAATTTTTAAAAAATAGCACTAAGCCTGATTTTAATCATTTTTTTTGGTGGGGTTTTTTTTTACAAAAATTTAATCAAACAATTCAACCCAAAGGGTTAGTAATAGTCAAGTATTACTCTTTGTCTGGGACAGAGAGAAGTGGAACTAAATACAAACAGTAAAACACTAAAGGACTACGAGCTACTCATTTCATTGTCCTGTCTGAATAAAAGATAAAATGAAAAATAAGAGCATAAATGATAAAATAATGATAAACAAGACTTTTACAATGTGGATGAAGGAATCAAATTTGAATTTATAGTTTTAACCCTGTAAGTGCTCAATATTTATCAATATTGATATATACCAAATGTTCCTGTAATTCCAGTGTAGGGAAAACTACATGAAATTTTGGTGCAGGTCTGTTTCCCAAGTGTTTATACTGTTATTATAGACCCGTCTCTTGTAACACCTTGATAGATCATAAAACTTAAGATACACACAGTGAGCATAGCAGGTAGGAATTAAAAAACAAAAAGCTAACCAAAAATGATAGCTAAACCTAATAAGAACAGCTTTGATGCTGCAAGGAACTATTTTTGTGAGTATCTGGGACTACACCTGGTGAAAGAATCAAGTTGAAGGATTGGTTCCTACAATGTTGCATTTGTTTTCATCAGTAAGTAGCTCATGCCATACCCTAGTGGTGACTTGGTATCCTATCCTATTGGAGATGTTTGGTTAGATCCAAAATATTGTAGTGGGTTACAGTTTGCATCTACAAAATTTTCAAAAATCCAATATGACTATTTTCAAGAGCAAAAGCTTTTCATGCTGTTAAGAGTCTGTAAGATCTAGTCTTTTAGTCACTGAACTTTTAATTTTAAGGAAACAGCAGAGGTAGCATTTGTAACATTCCAGGGAGATAAAGCCTGCCCATTAAGAGGGTTGGGGGGAGTGGGTGTATATACATTAAAAAATAAAAATGAGAGAAATAAAATCAGCTTAAAGGAGTTCTTGAGACAAAGTTCAAAAAATGTTTAAATTTCTGAGAGACTAAGTTCAGACATTATATTATACATCTGACTGGGTATCCCAAATTCTTGTTCTACTTTGAAAATATTGGTCCAAATGAATATAAATTTTTTAAAATAAAACAATGTGATAAAAAATTGAAATATGTCATTAACATAATAAACAACTGGATCACATTCTGTCATGAATGTGGGAATTAAGCATATAAAACATTTTTTCTCTTTAGTTTCCTTCAAGAGCATCTAATACAAAATAAAGAACAGATCTGTTAAGTCCAGATACAGGTATTTTTTAATATCAAACTTGTATTTTTTTACTTCATTGACTACATAAACGATTTACAGTCCTCTATGTTTTTTTACTAACTGGTGTCAAGACTTTTCCAGACTCCAGTAAGTTATTTATAAACGATAAAAATTCATGTGCAGATCAACGATCTTGCTACAAACCAGATTTTTATAACAAATAAGCAATTTTCTGTCCTCTACTTAAGAGAAGACGCAATCAATTCTAGATTCTCTGATACGCTGCAGTTATTGCTACTTTTGGCATAGATGATCTGGCTCCACATTTGCTGTGAGTAGACCAATTTTTTTTAATTGCCCCACTATAAAAATAAAACTGCCGTTATGGCATTCCTGATGTTACACTATCAAATTGCATAAGGCCTTACATCCTGGAGAAAATACATGAATAGCAAAAGGGGAAAAGGGAAGAATTAAACAACTTACTATTCTTCCCTTAACACAGAGCACAAGTTTGGGGTTTGAGTTGTAGAGTGTGGTGTGTTTTGGTTGGTTGGCTTTAAGCAGAAGAATAAGATAAAGTAAGTAATGCACTACTGAGATTTTATCTGGTGAGGTAAATAGGCTTAAATCACCTTTTTCTGTTATGGCAGTTTATATAACGTTTTTCTGATCTGTTCATCTTCTCTTGGTTGTTCTTAGACATTAAAATAACAAAGTATGTACAGAAGTATGTAAAATAACAGAAGTATGTATGTATTTCATTCATCTAACTTAAAATTGGTCATCACATTAGTACTCTCTAATACTGAAATATTTCTACTTCCTAACATGTTCCAAAAATGAATCATCAAAAGATATGAAATTAAGTTATATTTTAATACACTGTCTGTCTTTGTCCTTTGTTTGCCTCTTATTATTTAACATTTTTGCTTGTAGCATCCAAAGAAAAAGCAAGACCCTGTTAGGGTCAGGTGTACTCAGCTGGCATAAAATTAGAAGGCCACACTGAAGCCATCATTTTATACCTTGTGAGGGGCTGGTAGCGGAGTTTAGTCCATGCATTTTGGTGACTGTTGGACGCAATATTTCTAATGAGTGTTTTCCTGGAACTGACCTGAATAGTATCTGTCCTGAGATCTGTCATGCTGTGATCTGCACTGCTACAATGCCAGCATACACCACCTTAACAGTTACCGTGTAATTACTCTTCTCAGTATAACCTACAACCTTTTTTTCTCATTACACACTAGCAGGTTTGAGAGCTTGCTAACTCTCTTGCCAACCAAGCAATTTACCTACCATCTGCATTGCAAGAGCACCCAAGCAGTTATGAAACTGCCTGGTTCTTAGCACTGTGGGTTTTTGGGAGCTGTTCACTGGCTCTCCAGTCTTTGGAGCAGCAAGAGAGGATGCAACAAAAATGAAAATAAGGCTCTGGCTGTTATTATTTTAGTTTTGGTTAAAGAACCCTACTTTTTGATTCTGTGAAAATTCCCCAATAATGTATGAAGGACAAATTTTGAAGATTAACTAAAAGAGCCATAAATAGAGATCTTTCCTGGCACCCTAAACATCTCTGCAAATCTGTTCATTTTATTGCAGTAGTGCAAACTCTTCCTCAGACCCATCTGCACCACTACTGAGATTTGAAAACCAGAATACACAAAAAAGACCATTGCTTAATGGATAATGAGTAAGGGCACTCTCAAACCCACAGCAAGCCAACTGTCCAAGCAGCTAGAGCACATACTCGTTGGTCTCACTCCCAAGTGACAGATACAAACGCTACAGAAACTCAGCGCATTTCTCTGAAGAAAATCAGCTGCTATCTCGCAAATCTAGTGTGATATTTCTCCTCTAAAACCTTGCCTGGACTTTAGTGACAAACAAATAGAATTAATAAAGCAGTGACCAAACACCAGAACAAATAAATAGCAGTGAATTTTCAAATGGAATAATGAACTCAAGCCTCATATCCGCTCATGTAGCCAAAAGTGATGATGTTCCACTCATTGGGAGTGACCTCGCAGTGGCTGGAGATACCCTTTTGCAGTGCTGACAGTTTGAACGCGTACCAGAGTACACTGACACTAAAAGAAAATGCTCGGATCTCTGTAGAAGACAGAAGACATAGTGTTTATAGGAGCAAAGCAAAAATACCAACACTTGCAAGTAGTCACTGCAAAACATATTCAGTCTGCTGATCTGTGCACATCATTGTGACAGCAGCAATAAATCAGAAGTTCTGCAGCTGTTTAGAGGGAAGGTTCCCTGTGAACCTAAAGCCAAAGATTAAAGTGGGTCACATTGTAGTGGATTCACTCCTTTCAATAGGTAAGTTTCTGGTTATCGTATTATGCAAAGAACATACATACCATCTGTCTTGAACATTTATGAAATGTTATTACTGTGGTATCTACCCTGTGAACAGAACAGAAATAGTCTCTGCTCTTGGCTTCCTGGATTTTCATGTGAACGTATCTCTAAGTAATCTGTCTTACTTTTAAATGGTGTCTTTTACTGCAGCTTCTGAAAGCATCTGTGTCTTAGCATTGTGCTGCACCTTTTATCCAATCATGATGTACTAAATACCTCCAGTTCCCACTGACTTCTGTAAATTTTGACAACATAGTGCTAGTCTACCAGTATAAAACTTTCAACTGACTTACATGGCTTAGGTCCCAGCAGTTGCTAATGGGTAGAAAGCACACTAAGAAAAATCATCCAGCATGGCAGCAGAATAGAGTTGTCTGGTAGCAAGGAAGAAAAGTTCTATATAAGCATCCCGATGCTGCAAGGAATTTAATTCTGTTGATGGATTTAAAATCAGGATAGTACCAATGTCATTTCTCAGTTACTCTTCATCCTACTTGATGCAGACATCTGACATCTCCTGACAAATCTGATGCTCCAGAAGCTCGGCTTCTCTCTGGTGAACTATATTACAAATACAACCAAATTCATAAGAATCCGAGTGAATATGATTAAATTAAATATAATGCATAGAATCTCATTCCCATTTCTGTCATCTTCAAATTTATACAAGCCTCTGTGAAGGAGTATAATGGTGAATAACGCCAGCCTTGAGACTGATGAATTTCTGGGGGAGTTGGCTACAAGAGTTACCTGAACCTTCATAAAATCTTAAGATTTAATTTGCATTTTCTTTGCCATAGGTCTTTTACAGTACAAAGAATGCTAGTTTGAGAGACACTACTTTTCTCTTCACAAATGCATTGTCATACTACTGTACAAATAACATTTATCTGTTAACACACCTAACGTGTACCAATGACAAACATTGCTGCTCTGATATATAACATTATTTAAAAATTATTCCAGTTCTTCTAACCTACAGCACGTACTCTTTGCACCTTTTGTCACAGTCTGTGTTTCTCTGAGTCTCGTTAGCATGCTTTATTCTAGCAACCAGCTATTTGCCCTTTGAACTCAATTGGCCTTCACTAGATGGAACAAGAAGAGAGTATTTTCTGCTATTTTTTATCAAGACACCTTGAAGATATGTTCTCGTTCTTCACATGCTTTCTGGCTAACATTAAATAGAAAGAGACTAGTAAGGAAACGAGCCATATAAAAGCCCTGTAGATTTTATCGTAGCTTCTTCTGCAGGCTCAACACTGAAACACCCTGAGACATTTTCAGAGAGTTTGTTGCTAGCTTTTGATGTGCTTCCTTTTTTGATGCTTCCGCCTCCAATATCATAAGCTAAATTTTTCTTTGCAGTCTGTTGGAAGTGTTCTGGAAAAAACGCACAGAGTGACAATGCTGTATTCTGTTTGTTTAGCAGCAGCACTGAAGTTACTCATAAATTGTGCCGTGCATTTGATGTATAGCCAACCACTGAAAGAAGCAAACTCACACCTCCCCAGATATTATTCCTTCATTCTATAACTTCATTGTATTGGCAGACACTGCTAGTTACTGTGGTACATGTAATTATTTTTATATACCCTTGTCAACCCAGAGAAATCGCACGTGCCAGTTTTCTGTAATCTTATGAATAATTAATGGCACACACAAAATTGAGCTCTGTTTATATGAACAAGGTTTACAGGTGGTTTATAAAGATATTGTTCCTTTTTTCACATTTGTTTGTAGACGGAATACGTCCTCTTACTATGTTTCAGTAATAACTGTTGGGAAAGTTAAAAGGAAATTCACATAAAGAACAGGAGAACAATGGTAAAGGGATGAACAAACCCAGGAAATCAGACAACTTCAAAACTGAATTTAAATCATCCTCTTGTGCCTGCCTGCTGCATATTGCCTTTATTTTTCTATTTCTCTACTAATAACAATGGCATGTTTGCTTGTGTAGAGGAAGCCAATGGGCAAAACTTGTATGTAGAATAAGTTTCAAAATGCGGCAGAGTGGGATAAGTGTGTATGTAATCTAATTTTCCTTTATCAGGTAACCATCGTGTGTGTGTCTGGTTTGTGTAGCAACAGATAGCATAATATATAACATATACATTCGGTAACTGAGGAATACATCAAGCAAAACCCAACTGCGCCTAGTTCTAAAAGAGCTGCCTATATTTCTGTGTAGCTGAATAGACAGGGGTTATTTTCAGGCAGTATTTACCATTACTTTGGGGGAGGGTTGGAGGAAGGCAAGGAAAAGATCTACCCATATTTAAATTTCCTATAGGATTTCTTATGTCTTGCTTGGGTTGATTAAAATCATGTGTTCCTGCTTGTTCCTTATTCTTTATCCCTTACAGAAGGAGCATGCGGAAATAATTTGCAGCAAGATTTTTATGTAAGTGTCCCCCTTACATGGGTTTTATGCAGAAGGGAAACATATGGTTCTGAAAGAGCATTAATACCCAGGTACAGCTGGTCTTTGAAGATTTTAAGTGATCCAGATAAGAAGAATGAGCAAATGCCTCCCAGGGGAAACTGTGGCTGTTCTGACACTCTTCTTTATCACAAGTGTAACACTTATAGGGAGATGTCTATGGACAGCTAAGAATAGAATGGGGATTGTATTGGCAAAAGAAAAATAGACATATAAGCAAATAAGACAAAAATAAAACCCTCAACCTGCCCAGCAATAGCGAACTTAATCACAGTCTACCAGGCTGGCAGCAAAGAAAAGCAACTAAACTGATTAATTCATCTATTGTTATTAGTTAATGCAACAACCTAACATTTCTCCATGACAGCACTGTCTCTGTGCCAGGTTTTTATTATCCTGCGGCACTGGCACTCTTAAATTCCTATTACTCAGAGAGTTTACATTGATTTAAAATGGATATAAAGAGAGCTATCACAAAAAATTTAGTGTCAGACCTTAGGTGAAAAGGAACCCTGTTTTCTATTTAAAAGACTCACTAGATTTAAAGACAAGTCACTTTTAAAGAAGGAAAGATCTAAGGTGCCAGATTTGTTTGAGGAGCTGATCCCAAATAATGATGCTTAATCTTTATTTTTATATTTTTATCATACAGAATTATCACATAGCTCCAACCATACTTGATCAGGCTTCATTACTGCACGCTCCAGAGTCCCAAACAGAAGTGCCAGAAGCTGAGACCAGACACCGGCATTAACTGCTCTTGTGCAGGGCAAAATTCCCCAAGGTATAGGTTCCCAGGAGAGACTAGATTGCTGAAGGAATAGGAAATAAACTTGATATAGAGAATGTGAAATGCAGGAGAGAATGTTCACAACAGAAGGTTTAGGAAACCTGGAAAATTTATGAAACCCCTATAGTTTCATGACTGCAAGAGGTAAATTAAAGGAGCAGGACAAAGTCAGAAGGAAAGATGGAAGATAATTGCATAATCCAGTCAGAGTTCTGAGAAGAGGAGCCTTTCAAAGTCCCTCTGAGATCGGTAGCAAATCCAAAGCTTATTGTTAATACAAACAAGAAAGCTAAACCACGGAATCGGAAGCCATGGGCCAAGTCTGGATAAATGAAGTTTTATTTGGCAGGACTACTCAAGGTAAAAATCCCATTTCAGAAGTAATCCTCTACCCCATCTAAAGTTACAACATTGATGAAACTGTAGTTGCTAATAGAAAATAAACATATAACCCCATCATTTTCTCTGAATTCTGCAGAAAGAATGTATGCAGCTAAGGTGAAAATCTTGTCCTGGGGCTGCCACTGGATAACATGTCCCTAACGAGAAGGATTAGAACTACCATGACATAAGAAATCCTAAGCTAATTGGGAAACAGAACAGCTGAAGAAAGGCTGTTCAACAGAATTTGGAATTAGAGCAAGAGGTTAAATTGCTTCAGATTCTTTCTCTCTGTGCTGATCTTGGTGCCAGATGTCAAAGTCTGGGTGAGATAACCATCTCTCCAAACCACCAAATCTTTCATAAGCCAGGAAGTTTAGGAGGCAAGATCACAGATATTGTATCGAGGAGTATAATAAGAAAAAGTTCCTTTTATTCTTCTCGTGTAAGATTATTGCAAGAAAAAAGAAAAAAAATATGGAGGGAGGTACACCTTTGGGGTTTTTTTTAAATTAAGAGGCAAAAGAGATTGAGCACAAGTCAAAAGTTTAAATTATGGTAATTATTTTAAAGTTTCTTCACAGATTTTTAACAAAATATGTCTAAGGACTAAATACAGAAATATGCTCGACTAGTAATTTCTCAAACCAAAAGCAATAAGCTATGGTAAGCCTTAAGTAGGTCGAAGTTGCAGCCTTGTTCTATAATATCTGCATCAGTATTTTATAATGTTATAGGTTATTAAGCATGTTGATGTAGAAAAATATGCAGAAAGGTTGGCTGCTCATAGATCATACAGCACAAAGAGATACTAGCTACATAACAAATCAGTAACAGCTGGATGATTTGGAACCAGAAGGCCTAACATGCCAGTATGGGGCAAATTTCACTCAGTTCACGAAACAAGACTGCTTTACCTAGGGCAATAAAACAATGCCTCTAGATTGGATTTTGCAGAACCTGGGGCTTCCTTGTGAAACTGCGTGATAACTTAGTCATGACAAAGATGCCACGGGATCAGGGAGCCCAGCAGAGAAATTCTGCTGCCTGGAATGATTCTGGCTTGAGAAATCCTGGTCACTTGAAGAGCTGAAATTAATAAAGAAATTAAGCTTGAGGTTACAAAATTAAAAATGGAAGTCTATGCTTCTATGCTTTACTATGGCTTTATGAATATTTTGATTTCTTTGAGAATCATTTATCTTTAGAAAGATTTCCTTGTATGAAGTGTTTAAGATTTTCTGCTTTTAGATTCTCTTTTGACAGAGGGGTGGGCTTTTTTTCAGTGGAAAGAATCTTTAGCTTTAATGTCATATTTCAAAAGAAATTTTCTTGCTGTCTTTTGCTTTTTCCCTTTGACAGCCATCATTGCTGAGTAATGCCCAGGGTCATACTTTTGAAAAGCAAATTCTTCCTTTGCAACGTTGCTGCAGGATGTATGGCAGAGCTTATATCCAGAGGACTATGCACTTGTCCTTTTATAAGATATAGGTTGCATTCTGTCAGGGATGTGTCTGGCAAATGAGTTAGATGCAGATCAGTAAAGAAATATGAAAGGGAAAGTCAGCAACTGTAGGAATGGTTTTAGGAATATATACACATACATTCACATGTATAAACAATTTTGGAATATTAATCAAGAAATGCACTAAATGTAAGGTGATTTGTTCCACCAGAAAACATACAGCAAGCTATTAGTCCAGGTCATTACTTGCTTGGACAAAACTCCAGACTGAGCCAAAATCTTCGCCACAGAGTACAGCGAGCTTCAACTGAAGTCAAAATAGTTGACCCAAGGTATCAAAGATAAATTTGATCTGGATACAAAGTCCTGAAATAATGCCTAGATAGCAGTTATTTTCCTCAGAGAATTTATTACCAGGACAAAACTTACTTGAAAAAAAAATCTCGCATCTCTTGGCAGAACATCAGCTATTTTAGTAAAATACAATAATTTTCTCCTGCAACAAATTTCCACCCTTAAGAAATCTTAGTACAAAAAGTCACTAGCATTCAACTCATATTTAGTGACAAAATTGGACCAATGTCTCTAATGGGACACTTAGCATAGATATGGCATTGCAGAACGATTGTCCAGTTCATTCATTGCTAAATCCTGCTTCCACAAAATTAATAAATTCTATTAATTGCAAGGAAAGCAGAAATGGGCCTTTAATCACGTGATGATTCAAGAGATAATCCTTGTTATGACAGGTTAACAAATCCTGACTTTGATGGTTACTATTTTTTCGGTCATAGGGCAGGTCTTTACAAGGACCTTAAAATTTTCCCTATTTATAATTTGGTTCCTACTCCCTAGTTTTGTTCCAGCTTTTTAGTTCAACTGGTTTTATGGTTGTCCAACACAAAATATGACTAGTTGGTGTACGACATGTTACCTCTGCAGTATATGAACATATTTTGATTTCTACAGCACTGAGTCAGCATTCTGATGAGTTAGCATTTATATTCCCGACAGCTGTTTATTCCTCTCAATGTAATTTCAGAGATAAATGTCCAGAAGGGATTTGCTGCCCCAGATCTATCAGAAAACATATTTAAGATATTCTGTGGTATTTAAATCACAAAAAAAAATATTATTCAGTAATGCTAGGACAAAAATTGTTTAATTTTTAACACTAAATAACTAATTTAAACCTATATTATTTTTAAATATAGTGTGGTAAAAAGTCAAAGAATTTTTATTTTCTATGCAAAATCACATTAATGGTTTCTAGAGACATTATGAATTTAAGAAACATACTGAAACTTCCAATCAGTATTTTTATTTTACTCCTTTTATTCAGAGTTGACAAAGTAGCCTTGAGAAGAAAAGAAGAGATAGGAAGCAGTGCACACAAAGGACCAAACTGTTCCTGGAATAGCTGATTGATTGTGTCTTACTAAAGCTGTGGGACTAATTGGCACAGTGGAGCATCAATCTTGATAGAAGGCAGAACCAGTAGACGGGGATTCACTGCATTCTGAAATTCTTCAGGTGATGCTGTAGGGTTATTTTGGCAAATATGGTGTCATTCATATGCCGTCATTTTTTATCTTTTTTTTTGGTTTTTAGTCTTCTTGTAAAGCAACGCAAAGTAGGATAGATTTTATTTTCCTGCACCAGCCCTATCGACTCTATAAGGTGCACAACCTGTGTTGCCACAGCCGACTTACTTTCGATTTTAGTAAAAGTAAACTCTTTCTAGGAGATGTTTCTTCTAACCACTCTTCTGTTAGGCGTGGGTTTACAATATGGCAGGGAAATTAAAGTTATCGTTAGTGAGATTATAGAACTATGTTATATGTGCAAAAATAAGATCCAGTTCTGAATCCCATTAAATTAATGATTTTGATCATATCTGGTGGCAATAAATTCTGCAGATTACTTATGATTTTTATAAAAGAATTAAAAATAATAGTTAATTGCTCTGTTCTTCTCTGTTCTTTCAAATTCCATTTTTTCTTGTCTCAGGACACAAAGTGAAAAGGGATTCTTGGTATAACTTCTCTAAAAGTTGAATTCATATCCTCCGTTACTTACCTTTTGCCTTTTCCTACTCTTTAGTCTAAATCAAATGGTCCCTTGATAGAGTAAAAGAACAGTGAACAGTATTACAGAGGAGAACTTTCCAACTGATTATTTCTGCACCCTAATATTTTGTTTGCTCTTTTGGCTGCTATAGACCACCAATCATCCGTTCTTACTGAGCTTTCTATATTACTGGCAAGTGTGTTTTGTTTTTTTTTCTCTCCCATGGTAACTATAAATTTAGAAATAAAGATAAACTTGCAGGCAATTCCATTTATCTCAGTTATAACTGTGTCCATAAATGAACAGACAAACCAAATGAATAAAACCATCATGGTTACGACTTCAGTAAAGTAAGACTTTTAAAATACAAGCAGTACGTTTGATGCTAAACTTTTTAATAAAACTCCAAAACTTGAATGTTATTACCCTACGACTTTTTTCCCCAAATCCTAACTTATATAAATAAATGAGGTTAAACAGGAGGTGAAAATCTTCATCCATATTTACCATTAAAACTTAAGCTATGAGGCAGACTTATTGTGAAAAGAAACTGTCTTGAATCTAAGCATTCAAGACTATTTATATGGCTGTGACATATGCATCATAAAGAAAAATGTGTAAGTAGAAGATAATAATCTCTTTGATCTATTAATGAAAATTTATTTGGGCTATTTCTGTACAAGTATTGCATTGCCAATGTAGACTAATGTATAGCTTTCTCAAAAATCATTAAATGAATCTGGAGATTGGACAGCAGTTACAAATTATTTGATTCCTTCTAAAATCAATTCATAATCCTGTATCTGCATTTGTCAGTTTTCTTCTGGCTTTGTAAAATGTCCTGAAGATTGCAGGGCCTGTACTGTAATTTTGTATATGTGTGTTCAACATTCCACTTAGATTTAAAAGTGTAGTGAAGAATGGGCATCAGGGTCAATATATTGTTATAAAAAGTATGCTAAGTTTAATGCTTTGCTTTATTCCCAGATTTGTGGATAGTACAATTTCTTATTTATAGCTCAGTCTCAAAAGATGTGAAAAAAAATGTAATTTGATTGATTGAAATGCCGCTTCAAATGCTTCTTGAGAAATCATTAGCTTGCACAGTAAATGCATACATATACTTTCACTGCAAGAGCTCTAAAACCTTTGTGGTGAGATTCACGTGACTATTCATGCAATATCCAACACAAAAGTTGCCAAAACACTGTACAATATACATTGTGAATGATAACAAAAGCAACGGCAATGATTTTTTTCCCCATAAATTATCTGTTTCTTCGTAATGTTGTTAGTAGTGTTATTTGAATGTCATCAGTGCATGGAGTTTCCAGGTGAGACTAATAAATGTGTATTCCAACCTAGAAGTGGTTACAATCTAAGCGTGTCTTTATGGAAGTAGTGAAAGGTCTAAATTCTGTTATTACATATAGTTTAATAATTTTTTTCCTCAGTGTGCAAGCAGAGCATATGCCAACAGCACTCTTAGAAGAAATATTTTTATGGCAGTTTTATGATTCAGTGCTGTTGCGGTGGAGCTGTAGCAAAGAGTATGTAAATTTACAGAGAGGTAGTCTTTCAAAGTACAGCCAGGTCTTAAGACAGAGTGCTTCTGTGAGAAGTTTTTACTAAGATGCAGTCATTTTGTTATGCTCTCTTGCTCAAGGACTGGTTTAAATGTAAATTAAGTTACGGCAAGAATGCATGCATATTCCAAGTGACTATCAGCGCAGCAACAGTGGGTACGCATACTAAGCCCATCTCCTCTCACAAATACCCCTTCTCAAAACTGACACTTCCATTTTATTAATCTTTACCAAAAAACACACACTTCTGTAAGAGGAGACTATTATAGAAGGAAAAAAATCATCTTAAGAGGAGAATATTGGCTGGCTGGCTGGCTGCAGGGACAGGCAGCTGTAAGGGCTGATCTCCTTGTCTGTATTTGGGCTACTCTAACAATGCAAAGTGTACCTGGGAAGCATGTGTAATGCAAAAATGTTCTCTGGATAGTGAAAAGATGGCTTAATGTGCATGTAGTAGCCCCATCACAGCTCCCTGAGGATGGTATTTAGCGGGATTACTGCTGTACTCTGACTCTTTCTCATGCAAAGAACAACATTTTAGGCATTCCTAGCCAAGAATAGCTAAAAATAAGAGTAGTGTGACGCTGCACTAGCCGTAGAAGCCAGAAATTAGGGAAATTCAAAGATCAGAAAAAATGTTTTCAAGGCCAAAAGTTACCTTCATCCTTTTTCTGGTTTTGTTGCAAGCAGAATCCAGGAAGAATAGATAACTGGATTCTGGATATTTTGAGACATAAGATACTGTGTCAGGAAGCATGCATAATGCATTGCTATGGTAATGGTTACCACAGTTGGTATCTTTTATGGAAAAAAAAAATTCTGTGTAAGTGTAGTTAGCTTACATAAGCAACTGCTACTTTAGTCAGAAGTGCCTTTTAGTTAATCTGTAATATCTTAGAACTTGTCATATTTTGCATTTTGTATAGCAAAGGTAGCAGTTTACAGAAGTGACAATTTATATAGATAAAAAGGTAGGTTATTCCCCTGAGCAGCTGAGCAGGCTGCTAAAGAAACAGTCTTGTCTTTATTATGATGTACTATGCTTACAATCAATTAACTACAGTATCTGATCACTGCTAATGTGCCAACAGTTGCAAGAAAGTCCAGTAACAGACTGGAAAGTACTTTTTATGGTATTTCTAAAACGGAAGTCTCCAAAATGACTTGTGAAGGACACGTGTTCTGACATCTTTATTTGCTTTTCTCTTCTCATCCTTCATTTCTCTTTTATACTTCTTTCTACTGCTAACTATAGCCATGGCTTATCTGTTCCAGGTTCCAAACTGAGAGGAGCAGCTTCCTGTCAAATAAACCAATGCTACTGGATGAATTGACCTGGACATGACTGCTGTGATGCCAAAAGCCACAAGCTAACTGGTAACAATTGTTAGGTATGTCAACGCTAATTTTTATTGTTGATGCATGTCATAAAAATATCAGGTGGTAAAGAAGCATAGCAGTGCAGTCCCTTGGTTCATCAAAATCTAATCCTCTTGAACCTCAGTAAACATTTGGGATCAGACATAATGTAAATAAAACCTTTTCCATATGCATGTTACCTGCTGTATTAGCTCCCAATTTACAAAACATGTTTGCACTAAAAATACATGCAAAATTAGGGATGGCACCCTCACAGCAGTAATACTGGCAATGGCTTGTGCATGCCAAGTAGCAGATGTTTGGAGGGAGCCAGTCAAGGTTTGTCTCAGTAATTGCTGGCAAGAAATGGCTGTTCCTGCTTTTCTTGAAGCTTGATTGCATTGGCTCAATACATTTTCTCTTGCAGAATACCCTTTATGAGGAGGTGCATAATCCATGACAATTTCCTCTTATAAATTCTTCCCACATAAATTTCATCAGGAGAGCAGGATTTGTTTTCTATTTCCAATGCCACTCCAAATCATTCAGATGTGGAGAAAAACATGACCATTCATGAAGGAGCTGTGTTTACCAAGCACATCCTTAGAAACTCTTTTGAGGACTATTTCTCTAAATAATGCTTGGAAGTAGGAAAATGTGAGGTAGAATAAACGAGAGCACCAGGGTCTGCTTTTTCCTTTCTAGTTGCTATTTTACAGGAACACCTATCCTCCCAACTTCTTTCCCCAGACAAAACATAGGAGTTTGGGAGGGGTAAGAAAGGAGAATAGTATCATTTAAGCCTGTGAGCCTACTGTCAGAATAAAGGGAATGAATTTGCATATACAGAATTGTTCTGTACATACTATAGGGTACAATGAATCCTGCTTTTAAAAAACCCTGCATGGCATTGGCAGCACTGGGGGTTGACTGGAATGCTGCTTTACATTTCTACAGCAGAGTTACTACATCAGTAGTGTAAAGATGATTACAGGTAAGAAATTACAATTATGTTTAAAGACTGTCATGTCTGGATGTCAGTGATGGTATTTCCTGTTCATAGTTCAATGCATCTTATTAGAAATGTGTATATTTCAGATTCCCTACACATTTGTTTAAATACTAAAAAGTTAATGAATCCCAGCAACAGGACAATCCTGCCTGATACAGCATGGATTTATTGTATTTAGTAGGATTTAAAAGTGTGGTTTCTGTAAAGTGTTAGCTGGTGCATTCTGATACATCTTCTAAAGATACAGTGACCCTCATTTCTGTCTTTGGATGGATTCTTTGGTTACTCTGAACTGCCTACTCAGTAGTTGGTTGATTTCATTCATCTTAAATTATTAACAAAAAATGAACAAACACTGGAGCATCTAAGGACCTTCTACTTTGGGGACCTCCTTGTCAAAGTCTACTGCCATTGCCAGCCTGGCCTTGCTTTTCACGACACCAGGAAGAGGGAGAAGCTTGACAAGGGGGATCCAACTCACTATGAAGCCATTTTCTGTTTCCTTGCCCTCTTGTGTCACTGGACAAAGCACAACTAGGCAGGACCTAACTGCTCCTTGGGCACCTTTCAGAAGCAAAGGGTGCTGTCATGTTCAGTGTACCCTGCTTCAGCCTGGTTTCCCATACTGCATATCTGATCCTTTAATTCTCTTTTTTCATTTTTTACCTCCTTCCATAAGCTGTTTATTTTCTAGAATAGAGAGTTCCAGCCTGCTCAATTATTTTTCCTATGGAAACCATTCCATCCCATGCATTTGATCATCACTGCTTTACTCTGAACTTTTTCCAAACATTTTCAAGATGCAAGCACCAGAACAGTACACAGTATGTGAGCAAACCGTGGCATTATAGACTGGCATATTTTCTGATTTGTTCTTTTTTCCTTTCCTAACAATTCCAAACATTTGCATTTTTGGACTGCTGCCATGTGCTGAGTTGATGTTTTTATGAAGCCATCTATCTGTCACAATCCCAAACTTTCACTTCTGAGTGCTAACAGACAGCTCAGAGCTCGTCACTTTATTCATAAAGCCAAGAACAGTTTTACCCACGTACATACATCATTGGACATTGATCTACACTAAACTTCCTCTGCCATTTTGTTACCCAGTCACTTAGTCTTAAGGCCCACCTACAGTTCTGTGCATTCAGCCCTCACACTTTGTATGTGGCCCTCACACTTTCTACATGGTGTACATGTGTATCCTCAGCAAACTTTTCCACCTCACAAAAGGCTAAGGCCTTTTTCCAAACAATTTTTGAGTTTGTTAAGAAGAGTTGACCCCCTGCAGCATTCCACTGATGACTTCTCTGTATTATCACTGTGCTCACATGGTTGAAAGTTTGGGAGAGGGGCATGCTTATGGTGCTGGGGAATGTGGTATTCAGCATGGGTCTGTGGGGTGTTACAGAGCTGTGTGGTCCCTTAGCTCAGGCTTCATGCATAAGAATGACCTGCAGTAGTGTACTGTGCTCTGTCTCTTGCAGTGGGATCCTGCATACCAGGTACAGCTCATCAGTCTCATCTGTGACTTCTGGTTCATCTGTGCCTGACACACTGGTCAGGAAGTGAGGGCATTATTTAGCATTTCCCAGCAGTGGAGGACTTTCTGCCAAGATTCTGCATTCACTAAAGTCCTCTTGAAAGGGATTTTTTCTATATGCGGTCCAGCCCTATGGCCTTTGCCTGACATGTGGTTTGATGCCCATGTTACATATCCCCCTTCACGTGATCAGATACATGAAGTCTCACATGTAAAAGAATAAACTTCAGAAGTCTAACTTCTAGTAGGAGGTAGGATGCTAATAGTCTTTGCCAAAGGAACGCATGAGGGCACAGAAAAAGTGTTTTAGAGCAAAGCCAGTTTAACAGTACACAACCTCATGACCCAGTAAGATCGGACCCAATACAGCAGTTTAGTGAGGAAACTATGTAAAAGAGGAGTAGAAGGTCTACGGAAATATGATTTGGTCTGATATATGCATGCAAAAAAAGGAACCATGTATAATCTGTTGGAAGTGAGTGAGTATACCAGCAGCAGTTAGTAAACCAGATAAGACCTGAATGTTTAAATGGCTGTTGTTTTTTATTTGGTTTGGACTTCATGGCCTTGATTTACCACTGCAGTGCACTTAGTTTTGTTGTTTGTATATGGGAAAGTGGGTATGAATGTTTCCAAGTCAGCAAGGAATCATCTCCAAATCCCTGAAGTGTGAAAATTATCGTTATCTCTGAATTTGGGCTTGTCCTCTTCACTGGCTTGTGTTTGGATGCTCTGGGAAGCACAGACTCCAAAATAGTGTTTTGTTTACCACATGCAATGAAGGAAACGCACTATTTGTCACTACGCCTTTGAAACATCATAGTTAGGATTGTATTGGTTGGTAAGGAACATAGACTCATTAAGGGATATTAGCGCATCAAACAAATAAATGCTTCTAAACCTCTTATATGTATCCTCTATATTTGTGTGCATGTGTATCATGTCCAGGAAAAATGGGCAAACAAATCATCACTACTAAATGTCATAATATTGTTGTAATTATTCACAGCAATAATTTCAAATAGGTAGCCAAGGAATTTTTTAACAAGTGTGATATAGTACCATCTAGTGGCCAAATTGAACTGGTACCTTTAGTTTTCCGTATTCACTGCCAACTGCTGCAGTTACTGCTTGAGTGTATCATGATTATGGTGCAGAAAGCAGCCTTCTGCTTTTAATAGATATGTAACTTACTGGATAACCTTGCAAATCTAAACATAACAAGGTTACTTATTACAATCCTGGCTTGTACACCCAGCTTCTCAGACACAGCTTGTTGAATCCTGTGATTTTGACTGGGGAGGACAGAAGATACGCACAAATATGTCTTTGTGGTTTTAAATCCATCATTGCTTGTTTGAGATAATTTTTTTTTCAATTACTATTTCACTGAATAGTCATTGCAAAGAAAAGTAAGTTCTATCTCTAAAGCAAAAAGTTTAAGGGAGTTCTGAGCTATTACTTTACAAATGGTATGGAAAATGAGAAAAGGCCGATTTATTATATTCATTCAATAAGCCTGATACTGTAACACCTTCTCAATCATCCTGTCTTAGTGTGAATTAACTTTTTGTAAATCAGTTTTTTTAATCATTCAAAACCAAAATGTTGTAGTTACTTAGCCAGACCATAAGCTTTTTAGCCTAACATACAGTATATCTGATGTTTATGTGATGAAACAGTAAGAAATTAAATGGAAACTTACATTTATAAGCATCAGATTCCCATCTTACAGAAAAATACACATAATTCTTTTGTGACTGATAGACTATAGTGCCGTATCAGGTAATTGGGTCTTTGTCCTCAACAGTGCTGAGATTAAGACAGGAATTTAATTTTTTGGATTGTGTTCCCTATGCTCTTACCAAGTTTCTGAAGGAAAACAAAACACATGCTAAAATGCTACAGATGTTCTAATTCCTAAATTAATAATGATGTTTAGAGGTGGCAGATGCCAATACATGGCTGTCCAATAAATTGTAAAAATCTGGTGCTGTGGCTTAGCTCTGCACTTTTTCCTGAATAAACACTGTTTACACAATTTGTGCATATTTTTATTATCTAAAGCAAAGCAGTGACTGTCTCCTTTCCACCAGGACCTATAATTAGCAGTGAAGTTTTGCCACACTTAAGCTATTTTTCCCAGTGCAAAATGTTGAATTTTGAACGTTGAAAACTGATTTATTGAAGAGCTGTAAAATACAATTCCAATAGATTTACCAAGGTATACTCTACAATAGAACTACAATAGAATTCCAAAATTTTAAACCTAAGTGGGAAATCCATAAAGCAGACTTCCAATGCAAATTAATTACATGCACTATAAAGCATGTATACACACAAACTTAATCCATTTACATGAAAATGGAAAAGCTGCGTGCAAAAATTTCTTGTTGCTCACAGTGTGAAAATAAATGGCTTGTGTTAATAACAACTGCAAAAATAGTATCTGATTTTCACAGTTTGGATATTACTTATTTTGATAATATATTTGATAGGCATCGTGACACAATCTTTTCTTAACACATGGGAAAGTAACACATACATGTACTACTAATGCGTCTGCTTCAGCATTTTAGTTCTCAATAAGAGAATAAAAACTGTTGTTGGAGGAGAAAACAGAAAGCCTGAGGGAAATAATTAACTATTTTCTTCTATGTCATCTGCATGATTTTCACAGGGCCAGCAACAAATGTCCAGTGATGCTGGAGAGATAAAGTACTAATTAATTTGAGGTCATATTCAGGCAGTTACTGACCCAACCTATACTTCCATCCGCTTGTCTAATAGGCATTGTCCTGTTTAGAGAGGGTATTCTGGGGAAGAAGGTATGGAGAGGACAACAAACAGAACCGGGCACAATGTTTTCTGATCCAAACCAGACCAAGAACATATCCTTAACACTGATTTGCAGAAGACGTGCGATATGGTACTTCTGTCTGACATCTTTGCAAGGGTGTTTGTAGATAGCTGTTTGTTTGTAGATCAGCTGTTTGCCCTGGGAAGTCCTAGACCAAATCACAATATGCAAACCCCAAACTTACTCAGTGTCACTTGTGTTAAAGATCACATTTTTATTGTATTCCTCAGAAATGCTGGAGCTGTCTCAAGAGGGGAAATTATGAAAGTAGAGTACAGTATCCTTATTAGGGCTTTCACCTTTAAATGAAACATTGAGTGTGAATCCACACACCTTTTGCATCTTTAATTTTGTTTTCTTTTTGCCCACGGTGCTTTACCAACTGAACTATGTAATGACTACAGCTGGTTGACTCTTAACTAACAGGATCATCTTAGTGTTTAGAACTGAGGTGATTTTGCTCTTCCCAGACACGTAAAGTAACCATATGCACCATCTTTTCTGCAGTGATAAGACTCTGATAACTTGTATAAACATAAATGCAAAACCACATAGCTTTACAATTGCTATATAATTGTGCAATGTCTATTTTTATCTGTATTATCAAAGTACTCTAGCTCACCGAGATGCTCCCATTAACATCGTCTGGAATTTTGTCATTTACTTCAGAGACATTAAGTTCTTGTCCTTAGAGTGTCTGTGTCTGACAATTATTTAACAATAGAAAAAATACTCTAGAAATGATTGAGAATATTTACAAATATTGGAGAGAGGGCAGTGAAGCAATTTCCCATTTTCTCTTTATGGTCATCTCTTCTTTTCTAACTACTGCTACGTATTTCTAGTTGTCCTTATGCATCCTGTAGTTGTATTTATGGATGGTACTTTCTGTCTCTGATTGGTTTTCTTGTTGATAGGGTCCCAGCAACTGTGGTTTATAATGTGTGAATTTATGCAAGATATATGCGGGTGGCACATTTGCTTTGCTTCCAGCTATATTGTTTTCTTCAAAAGTGGGGTTGTAATTTTCACGTATTATTACAAGCACTTGAGACTCTCTTCTCCAGAAATACTGTGTTGATTGTGTAAGATTTTCTTTCTGGTGTTTGACACCAAGTGTGGCACTTAAGCAAAAAACAGCATAAGCCAGTTACCTATCATATTTTTCTCTTGGATGGAAGAGATGAGTGTCAGCATACAACAGAAGGTGTGGAAAGATTGGCGCTTTTTTAACCTAGTGTCAAGCTACATTTTTTTTCCCAGGACACTAGTGGTGAAGTAAATTGCATACTGTTGCACACCAGTTTGTCATCTCATGGGGTTGTCTTTCCAATAGAGGTGACTATTCCCTTCTTGCTATGTGACTTCTGGGGCTGCATCCACTTCCACACTGAACACTGATACACTGCAGGGAGAGTATTGCCCCAGCATCTCTTTTTGTTCTTCCAGGGTATATGCAGGACTGATACCCCATATGCCTTCTTATCAGGTAGAATGTATTTAGCGTTCTTATAGTGATGGTACCTGACTCTGCAAATATTGATACTGTCATGTTTTATGATACCTGATTGATTTTTTTAGAGCTATCAAGGACTTCCAGCACAGACTGGCTTCAGGAAAGCTTTCATATTTTTCTCCCTAATGTGGTTCTTTAGCTGCAGGCACTTCTTAGTTGGTTTGGTTTTGTAAGTGAATTGTCTTGTGATGTTACAGGACCATTGCTACAGAATTAATGTATTTAAAGCCAAACAGCACATATTCAGATTATGAATGATGGCAAATCTCCTGGAACTCTTGTGAATGTATATGGAGAAAGGAGTTCTGACTGGGATTTCATTAGTTGTGGGTATAGATGAGCCCATACTGTACAATTTGGGCCCATACTCTATTGTATTACCTCTTTTCATATTCTACTACCATTTTATGTTTCACTGCTACTCAAGAACTTAACCTCTTATGACCACAATTTTTTCAATCACTTCACAGTCATTAAGTTTTACTACACTTCTACAATCTAGTATAATCCAGTCCCTAACTGAAACTTAACAAAAATAACAAAACTATTAAGGCTTCATAATTTACTGTTTATATGCTACTGACACATCAAAGCAGCAGTACAGCTTTTAACTACTTTTCAAGCATTTTTCTCAGAATGTAAGTTTCTGTCTTAGCTGGACATAAGTAAATTATCTTCAGTGTTTCTTAACAGCTAATGAGCTATTGAGAGCTCTAGTCCATTCTCAGCAGGATTCCTTATTGAATTAAGCAAAACATGATTCCAAACACACAACTGCAAGTGCCTAAACTGAATACTATCTACATAAAATGCAGCATTTTAGGACTTCCCGAAGTTTTGTTTGTGTCCTCTTTTTAGGTTCAAATCTCTGAAGCAAGGACTTAAATCACACTATCCCAGCATGTATCACGTTACATGCTGTTCTTACATAGGTCTTCCTCTTAAAATAGGTCTATTCCTCTTAAAATAAATAAAAATAACAGGAACTGTGATATTAACTTAGGTTGTCTCTCACATCCAAGAATTTTTATGAGTAAAATGTACTTCTAGTTATGCACTTAGTCCTTGAACACTGAAAACGAGCAGCATCATCAGTGCATTGGATCACTGCTGAATACGTGTAGTCAAGACCAGAGAGGACCCCCAGCCTTCATGAGCACCAAAATATGTTCATTATACAAAATACAATCATAGTTTACAAATGCCAAGTAAAATCAGATGCAAATGAAAAACTTCTTGAAAGCATCAGTGGTGTACTTCACTTACGCGGAAACTTAAGTCACAGGAAATATTGTGATCATTAAAGACATCATGACACTGATAATTTTAACCTGTATTTGTTGAATGATTGATTCAGTTGCTCCTCAGCAGAAGGGCTTCCTTCTTGGTCACTCATCTGACAGGTTTCATGCAGCTCCATCCCTGATACAGCCCTCAGTTTTGTTTGCTCTGATAACCCTGGGAAACGTCTGTGCATGTGATCTGGATAACAATAAAGATATTTCCTTAATAGCTGATGCATAGTTCAAAATAACACCTACAGTTTGATGTAATTGTGATGTTGCATTTGGGTAAGTGGCTATTTTAGGTAAACATAATTTATTTTGACCTTTTATAGATAAAGTTGTTTCCTTATTCACATTTCCAATAGTCTTGAGAGATACAGGTCAGACAATTTATAGGAATTTTGGAAATAAACCTGAATTTCATATTCCCTACAAACTCCTCCTTGGCCAATGAAGAATTGATTTCCTACTGTATCAGATGGACAAGTAACAACCAAATGCTTCTTCTGTGGAGTCAGTAGGAGCTTTGCTTTATACTATAATGAGAATTTTATAGGAAAAGAGTGGAAGAATCAAGTCTTGAAGAATAAATACTGCTATAACACCCCTTAAATTAATGTGGGTGTAATTCTTTGAAATAATAAGACGAAAGAGTTCAAAGTGGTGTTAAATCAACTGTGTGCAAGTGACAGTACATCATTCACTGGCCACATTCACTAGCAGAGTTTACAGTTTTTGCAGTGAACTACTTTAGTCCGGAAACGGAGTGACCTCTTGGGACCATGCCGCATTTCCAGCACCTGTCAAATGGTTCTTTCTGTAGGGCATGAAGACAATGGAAATACATTCAAATACCCGTATCTGCCAACATGGGCAGGTCCAGAAAACAGCAGTTGGCCCCTGCTGTACATGCAGTTGATCGGTAACAGGGATTGATTCTATTCTGTGTGCTCAGTTAGTCTGCCATAAAGAGTCTCTTTACCAAGTACAGTGGAGGGGATGGCACACAACTGCTGTGTTAGCCAGGGTTTTGAAGCCTCATAGCACAGGCAGAGCAACTTCTCATCATTCATCTAGGCAGTATTCCTTCCATTTTGATTCCTTTGTCCTATCAATCAGCTTTTATAGGGTGGAGGAGAAAATTATTTTACTGGAAATAATAAACAATGCTCTTTTTCATCATACCTTTCTGTGTACCTTGTAACAGGGTTTATCAAAAATCAATCTATAAAAATTCACTATGCATGAAAATCCATAATGCATAATCCATTTAACTGAATCTGCAACATATGCGTGTGTAAATTTAAACAGATTATGTGCATGAATTAATGTGAGTATATAGCATGTGTTTTTCTTTGCCTGCTAGCCAGTAGATTATTATTAGCAATAAGAGATTCTAAAACTAGCTTTGCACATTTGATGTATGCTGCTGGGGGAGGGGAAGGAGGGAAGACTGTAATAGTGGCTGAGCTAAGGCAGCCTGAGGCATTTTTCTGCCTACACAAGGCACAGACAGACAGAATGGATTGGGGACACTGTTCCAACAGTATCCTTTACTCTTTTGGAAATGTGCAGCATTGGCTTTCTCCTTTTTTCTCAGTATCTACTATGATGTTGTCAGGGAGACAGAGTCCTTGACTTGCACCCAGCTGCCGAGGCCATCACGCTTTATAACAGTACTACCCCCCAAACCTTGTACCCACCAGAAGATTTAAGTCTGTTCTGTGACAGGCCCCTGCATGAAAGGTTTAGGTGGTACAGAATAAAAATCTCCCTGTGCTGTCTCTGCAGTTAATTCAGAGGAAGCCAAAACTTCATTCCAAAATGTGTGTTCTGAAAGACCTGGCTTTATAATGTATTTATAATCCATTGTATTTATATTTGTATGCTTTTTAAAAAAAATGATAGCGTAAAGAGACCCTAAGTAGCCTTTTCATAATGTGGTTGTCCGTTAAATACATTCTGAGTGTATTAAAATCCACAACATTTGTCAACCTCCTTCGATATTCTTGTAACTGCCATAAAACGGTACTGCAAATTGATCTTGAAAAGATACACTAAATGGGCATCTGTTCGTAAGTAAATCTGTTGCTTTCTTGAGTAATTGGATCTCTAACTGACAATTTTAAAAGTAATCACGTTTTCAAGACAGCACACAGACTACAGCTATTTTAAAGGTCAAAATAGTTTCAGATTTCAATTTTTCTTATTTAATTTATTAAAATTCTGATAGTACTCAGAATTACTGTTTCGTATTTATAAATAGTTGTAGTACTAAGGTGTTTAAACCTGTTACTGAACAGATTGGTAAAAGACATGACTGTTTTAATTAAATTCTAAAAGGACATTCCGAATATAACCTCTGAGCACAACCGTGCAGTCATTGCTGAGAAAACTCTAGCTGACTTTATAGACTAGAATTTGGAATATAACAGGCACAAAAAATAAAAATAGGTCACTAGGATATAATTGTAAACACTCTGCACATACTTTTCCTGTTATCTTTGCTAATATGTAGTAAAACATTGTTTCTTAAATAGGTATGAATAGTGCCTGATGTCCAAATAACATTTTGATTAATTTCAATCGTATTGTTGATATTTAGTAATGCAGCTTTTTCCATGCAGTTGTTTACAGATAGGTGTAGTAAATAATGTGACTTACAAGAAAAATGTGAAAGGGATGAATCACTCGGGCACTATGCCTACAGAACTTCTCAATCTAATTTTAAATATTTCAGAAATGGGAAGGAAAGTAAAAGATCAGTGTTACATTTCTGAGCTAAGCATTATCAGCAGTACTTAGGAATATTTTTCCAATTCCTGACTTATTTTCATTAGTAGCAGCAATGTTAATACACAGTATTTTGCTACCACTTTAAATGTTCAAAGTATAACAATAACATTTTTTTTAATACATTTTTCTTCCCATTATTTTCTCTTTTATAACAAAGAACTGTAAAGACAGCAAATACTCTCTATTGTTTAGTGCAAGAGAGAAAGTAAACACTAATTATAGCAAATAACTATTAGTGTCAAAGGATTCCAAGACATTACCAATATACACTTAAGCATTTCAGAGCAGACAGTGACCTTACCTTCATTGCCAAGGAGAAAGCATGTCAGCAAGTTAGGACAGACCTCCTCCAAAATAGAACAAAAAGCAGAGAAAGCACTTGGGCCTTTTAAAGAGAGTTTATCTAAAAAATATTCAGTTCTCTTCTTGTAGCTCTCCTGGGACCAAATGTCTTTGTATTCCTCCAAGGAAAAGACTCTCTTGTAAACCAAATATGACAGCACTTTGTTCACATCCAGCTCTTCCAGTATTTTCTCTCTCTGATTGCTTGGGATTTCAGAAAGCCACTTATTAATGTTTTCATTTTCTCTTTTGGTAGATTTTGCACAGTTGTAAAACCAAGACTTGGCTGTTCTTCCAAACATTTTGATATTTAAATAGAAAATAGAAAATTCTACCTCTGCATTTATTGTGCAGTAGTCAGTATGCAAAGTAAACATAATGTGGATGGGTAGAATGCGAATACATACTGCTGTCTGTAATTATTGTAATTCTAATGGAATAAAGAAGGCCTACATACAAATTATAAAGAAATCTAGCTCAATGCCTGCAGCCTCCTAAGCGGATTACATTACACTAATTAGCCCTTTACAACTGTTAACAGCTTCTGAACCGTAATGATGAGACTGAGAATTGCTTAGTTACTGTTACTTTTTAATTCTCTAACTGATCTTCAAAGATATCCCTTTGCAAAAAATAATTCATTCAAGGAGACAGCTGATCAAACTGAAATAATCTGTACAAGCTGGTACAGGACATAAAATAAAATGTCTTCTGTACGCTTTAATTTTGTATTCCTCAGAGGCCAGACACAAACCACAGTATAAATGCCCTCCACTTCTTATTCTTTCATAAAATATTAGTTTTACAGTACAATGGAATTATACATTTAGAAAGCATGTTTCTGTAAATATTTTGTAATCCTGCACGCAAAAGGTAAAAAAGAGGTTACAGCATAAAATCTTTTTTGTGAAGGTAAATATGGCAATGTTAAGAACGATGACATTTCTGCATGTTTAGATCTTTAAGTTGCGTCCAAGCAAAATAAAACCTCATACAGCATCCATTTGCTGAACCAGGTTTAAGAGAGGAGATTACTGCAATCCCAGTGGAGGTGTTCTGCCACTGATAATCATTCATTGAGGATCACACATTACATAACCTCCCTTACGCAAATGACGCTTAATACGTGGACTTTTGGGTCTTGTTTTCGTACTTTCTGTCAACATGAATTCCCAGTGTAGAAAAGCTATGAGTACTTCCTGCCTCCTCCTCCTGTTTCTTAGTCTATTTTTTCTCTTTCCATTACTTCCGACTGATAGTGCAGCCATGGCCTCACTTGGGTGGCCTTACCTGCGGTTTTCTTAAGGGTACTTTACCTATTGTGCATACAAAAATATTCTCACAAGCTTTTAGGAAAACAAGTTCTATAATATTTTCAGTCCTTATGATCTTGAGATGCAACCACTGTATCCTCAGGCTGCTTCTGTTTCTCAGATTTCAAGTGTTCATCAGTCAGCATTAAAGCTGACCACTGACCATATAATAATTTAGGCATTTTATTGTGTATATCACTAGCCAAACAATTAACTAGCCAGGCTTCGCAGAATTGTTTGGAAGCATTGTCTGTCACCTTGTGGTTGGTTGTAGATATAACAAGCCTCGTTATGTGACGCATTATCTGGAGTAAGGACGAGTGGAATTATGTGTTATTTTAAGCCATATTAATGGTCCCAGTTTAGAATGTTATGGGCTATTGACCATAGCAGTGAGACTCTCGTGCTGCTTCTGTAATCGTCTTGAATCTACTCAGATAGAGCTACCTGTGCGTTGCATCACGCACCACATGAAAGGTGACCCACTCGGGGGAAGATGGGTGGTGAAAGGCATCTGCTGCTCTCCAATTAGGTAGCCCAGCTAAACACAGGGAATATGCAGTAGGCAGAGAAAGTAGCCAACCTACTGAAAGACCTGGCACATCTTCTAGGCAACCTTTAAAAGTAAGGGCTCCTTTATAAGCCTAATTCTTAAGATTCCCTTAGATTTTTGAACCTCCATAGGGGTAGTACGGATACTACCCCCCCATTCTTTCCATATTGTCAATGAAACCTCATGATTTTTTTTGCTCCAAGTTGTTTCTCTCTCAAAAGTTTTTCTAATATTAATACTGCAATATCTCAGCAGGTAAAAGATCTGTTAAAGCTGGGTGTTCCACATGTTAGACAGCATCTTATGAGTCAGCCTTCTCCGCCACTATAACTTCTGATGGTAAGTTTTACCATTACTTCAATACATGCTAGAGCAAGCCCAAAGTTACAGGTTTTGGATTCATAAGACAGTGCCCAAAGATGAGATACAGAGGATGTAATCTGAATACATTTCTCAGAGTTTAACCTCAGAACTGAATCAGTGTTTATTTTATTGTGTTGATAATGCTGATCGTCGTCAGTATCCTAAATGGAGCAATGAATTCTGCACAGTAGTGAATTTAGAAGTTAAAAAATAGGTAACCTAGCAGACTAATAATGAAATGAATTTTTAAAGGAAGCTATAGAGTATGTCCTGTTTTTACACATGTCCATAGCAGTTCTGCCCATGATGGTCCATCTTCGAAGAAGAGTGACCTTGCTATCAATAAATTATAGACAGAGGTGTTGGCAAGTTGCGTCTCTTCAGAAAAGTAAGGAAGAATTGGTGCAAATAAAAAATGTACATAGGTATCCATTTGCTGAGGGATATTCTCAATATACCTTAAATAACAAAACCAGTTTTGGGGAAAAAAAAAAAAAAAAAAAAGCATTAAAAAGTTTAGCTGGGGCAGAATGACTAGAAGAATTAACTACAAAGCTGTTAAAGAATTCTGGGCATTCACGGAGGAGAAAACAGTACTCTGCAATGAAAATGCGAAGAAAGGTTGGTGTAACATGACCAGGTCAACACAGCCAGTGAATTGTACACACACCCGTCATCCAGGGCAATGGGAGACAAAAATGACAGCTTGAAATTTGTGACTGTATGGTATAGGAGTGTCTTTGGGCTCCATGCACTGAATCATTTACAGATTTTTTCCTAAAAGAGTACAATGTTTTGAGCCATGACGGTGACATTGTTTCATAATGAGAATAGTGAAGGGGAACGCAGCACAGACTAACTGGCCTTACTGGCCCTGATCGTCCTCACCATGGAACCCAGGGGTTCCATGTCAGCTCAACACTGGACTACGAGTCCCTGCCTGAGCTTTATCAGAGTTGTGCTTGTCCCTGGCTCCTGTTGCTCTGGTCTGTGACCTGGCTTCCTGGTTTGGCTTTGCCACATCACCATGGACCTGCCTGGTAGCCACTGTGTCTGGCCTCAGTTCCCATCATGGGACCTGACCTGTGGATTGCATTCCTGGCTTGACCTCAGACCTGCCTCATCACCATGAACTTTTCTGGCAGTCTGGACTCCTGGTTGGTCCTGACTGCCATCCCCAGGCCTGCCTGAGGGACTTGATGTGGCTCTGAGCAACCTGATGTAGTTGAAGATGCCCCTGCTCATGGCAGGGGGGTTGGACTAGATGGCCTTTAAAAGTCCCTTCCAACCCAAACTACTCTGTGATTCTGCTGTGAGGCTGGGCCCTGCCTAGCCAGCCCCTGTCCTGCCAGCCTTGCCATGGCGTTGGGCTCCCTATCCTGCAGGATGCAGCTGGCCCTTCTGGCTCCCTGACATGCACAACTGTTTGGCGCAACACCAGGATGTGAAAACTACTTCTTTTACAGAGTGTGCAATGGATCTTGGATAAGGGCAACAAAAATGCCTTCTTTGAAACAGCGTTCATGCAATCCTATTGCCCTGTGTGGAACTATGAAAACAAGTGACCCCGATTACGTGGGCCTGCAGAGGTGGACGTGTAAGCGACCGGCTTGTACCGGGAGGTGCAGAAGCGGCAGGGAAGGATGCCTTGGGCTGGGGTGAGATCTGCTATAGGGGTGGGCGGGCACATGCTGTATGAACTATTGCTTATGTGACAGTATTTTGGTGTTCAGTTCCTCTGCCCAGCTGCTTTTGCCGTTTTTTATTCCTCTTTCCCATGTTGCTCTCTTACCTGCAGACCTCAACTCCCATTGAACGCCTGGATCCAGGCTGGTTTTGGGAGAAAGTGTGGCTGTAGGCAATTCTGGCAGGTGATGTGTTTATTGGATGGTGATCAGAGAGAAAGGATGATAAACCAGCCATGGTTGAGTGTTGGGGCTGGCCCGACCTTGGAGCTGGGGCTCAGTGGTCTGTGGGGTGGACTACCTGCTGTCCATGCTGACCCACGGGCCGTGAGGCTGCGTTCAGGTGGGTGCCATCTGTACTTTCCATGCTCTGACAAGGTCTCTGTCTTTATCCTTCTATTTGGATAATCCTTGGAAGGACCAAGACATTGGTGATATTACATGTAGGTCCTTTGAAAGCATGTATTTACTTTAATGGTATTGTTTAAGGGTTGCTTTCCTGTGTTTTCAATAGCAAAGGAGCTCCACAGATGCTAAACTGGATACTTGGGAACATAAAGCAAACTTGATGTGTTTTTCCACTCCCTATTACAATTTACTGGTCCCTGTCACGATCTCCGCAAAGTGGCTTCATCGGGATTTCGAGAATTAGTGATGCCATTTGTCCCTGCAACCCCAGTTTATGAGAATTTGAGAAAAAAGCTTTTCAAAGAAGGTTTTCAGGTGAATTGAGGTGGGCCCGAGACAGGCGCTGTGGGTATCGGCTCTCCCCCGCCGCTCACCGTGCCGCAGCGAGGGCTCCGCGCAGCTACCGGCCGAGGAAGGGCCACCCCGGCCATCCGGCCC
>VWZL01002112.1:3839588-3855230 GCA_013396915.1 Stercorarius parasiticus | reverse complement strand
GGCGAGGCGCCGGGCCCCGGCGGGGTTGTCAGGGATGGGGGGGTGGTCGCGGTCTCTCCGCACTCCTCGTGTGGCCCGAGCATCGGGCGGCGCCGCTCCCGGTAGTCCTGAGGGTGCGATAAGTTGTTCGTCAGACCACCGAAAGTTGCTTTTATTGCTTGCTAGCCCGCTTCAATCTCCCAGGGTCTCGCTGGGGAGATCTTGCCGGTGATGGCTGCAGTAGTGAAATAAGGGAAATGGGGTTGAGAAGGTTTCGCTTGGTGAGTAGGTTTGCACTGTGCTCAACATCAGAAGGACACAATTTAGTTGTGTCATGAGAAGTCTTTCCTCTATACTAAGGACATACCCTAATTGATAGTAATTGCCTTTTAAAGCCCAGTATTGCACTGGTTTGGTTTGTTTCAGTGATTGCTGGGAAAGTCTTAAAGGCATAGGCATATACTTTGTATTATCACTGTTTTCAGAAAGTCTTCAGTGTAAGTCCAACTGTTGCAGTGAATCAAAACAAAGAGGAAAAGAAAAAAGAAAATGAAGCTGTGAACCAGTATCGGAATAATGTAAGTGGTTATTTTATACCACATAATAATAGAAGAAGGAGTGTTGTTTGGATAAGTTCAGAAAAGGCGCTGAAGTCTGAAATACTTTGCTGTATCTTGGAATCCCGGATTTTGGGAAGAAGGCTTGCTATAGCATACATATAGAAAAAAAGCATTATCTAAGACCTTCATCTTGCATGTAATTAGTAGGGCTACTTATGTATTCTTAGATCTCTACTTTTTATGTAACAAAAAGATTTGGGCTGTGGGGAAATACGGGTCAGAATACTGTGGTTCCTGAAGAGAGCGGTGGTTCACGAATAGTTAAATAGTGTGCATTGATAACTGGAAGAGGATGTTGTCAGCAGTAGCTGTAGTTCAGTAGATCTTAACGATTCACCTTATGCTGAACTAAAGGAAACTTCCCATGAACTATCTTATTTGACTCTGATGCTTTGAATGGACTGGCAGGAGTGAGGGCTTGTTGGACTGATCGAGACTTCTCTAGGGCGTCAGCCAAGTACAAATGCTGGGGAAGGAATATAGGCTGCTTTCTGAGGTCAAACTCACAAAGCTGTTTAAGCCCGGATTGATGAAGGTGCATTGGAAAATTAGAAAGCCACTATGAAATAGTCAGCAAGTTGGATGGGAATATCCTGTGTATAATTATTTACAAATGCTTTACTGCATATTGGCATGAATCCTAGTACAGTGAAACGTGGTCTCAGTGGGAACCTCTGGGGTGCATAAACACTATAAATCCTTTTATTTTATTTCTCTCACAAATATGTACGTGTATGATGCAATTTATTTCTTCCAGGTTCAGTGTGAGCCAAGCTTCATAGAAGACAGACTGAAGCTTTATGAAGCATTGAAAAAAGAACATGATGCTTTGCTAGCTTACAGAGTGGCCAACGAGAGCAAACCTATCAAAATTACCCTGACAGATGGAAAGATGGCTGAAGGGGAATCTTGGAAAACCACTCCATATCAATTAGCTGTAGGAGTTAGGTAACCTGCAGATTGAAGGAGCTGTACTTTAGCAGTCATAGACCTGTTACTATCATTTGTCTCTTACCTTGTTGCATAAAATGTATATGTCATGGTCAGTGGATGGTGACTCTCTTAAGTTGGTTTATTTGGAAAGCGTCATCGAAACTTCAGCTTAATGCAGAAGAATTAACTGGGTGAAGCTAGTGTTCTGAGTGATGCTTGTTTCCAGTTAAAAAATATAACGGTCACCGAGACTGCTAGGAATAATAGAGACATCTGAAGTTTTGTAAGTTACCAGATAACAGTGGAAAGTGTTGTTAGGAGCAGTCTTTCCTCCAGATCCCCAACATTGAAAACCATTGAAGACCTTAAAAGTCGAATAGTGTTTAAGAAGACCATAGAAACAAAAATTAAAGGTCTTTAGGTGCTATGAGATGTGGGTGGGGGTCTCATGGGGTTTAGAAACCTAAGCACTTCTGCAAATCTGAGTCTAAATATTTTGGTCTCTTGTCATCATTTGTGTGTTTTAGTCAAGCGTTGGCTTCAAATGCAGTTATAGCCAAAGTGAATGGTGAATTGTGGGACCTGGATCGTCCACTGGAGGGAAACTGTACTCTGGAGCTGCTTACATTTGATAATGAAGAAGCAAAAGCTGTGAGTAAATACTCACTGGTTTCTCCTTGATTGAAGGAACTAATGACATGAAATTGATTGCAGCATTATGCTTTTAAAATCTTGAATTGAAAAAAAAAAAAATCCCCCAAATTTTTCAAGTACTGTACTTGTCATAGTTCGATAAAGAAGTACTAAGTACCTATAATCTATAGGTGAATAAAATTTTATTGTTCTTTTCTTCCCTTCTTTTCTACGTAAGCAGGTTACTTATCAAACAGGATCATACAGAATGTCTTGATTTGCATGCTAACTTTAAATAGTTTGGTGTCTTCTAAGACATGTGTTCTGTGGTTTGACTCGTGTTTGAAGATCAGACACTGAAAGCAACAGCGAGGCTGTCTTACAGTTTTCTGAAAATTGTCCAATATCAGATTTGAGTCATAAATAAAATCTACACCTCCTTGTACCAGCACTGTTTATGAGAAACTTAAGTAGGCATGTCTTGCTTAATTAAACTATGAATATACTTAGTGACACACCCAATATTTTTTTTATGGAATTCAGTCTTAAGCCTATGTTTATCTTTATGCACTAGAATTAGACTTCATTTTGTCAAAAAATTATTTATGTGATTAAGCTTGTTTGAGGCATTTCAGCAGCCTGTAAAGGCTTTACCTTGTAGCAATGGCTATGAAGGGGTCTGAATTAATAGGGACGTAGAACATAAGACTGGCATTGATCTACTGGGTTGTTGACTGCCCTCTTCTGGCATTTTGGGTAACGTGGTTTACAATCCTATTAATAAATGTAATATATGTGATCAATTGTAACTTAATTGGCTACATCGCTTTAGATACAGTTAGTATTGCATAGATGCTTAACTGACCGGAAACTAAGTTCTAAATGAACAAGGTACAGTGAGTACTAAGGTGACGGAGTAGTGCAGAATTATAATCATCTTTCAGACTGAAATATGATGGGGCTTTGTTGCTACATCTGCTAAATATTAATCATTTAGCATACTTCAAAATGAGAACAGAAAATTGTTATACTTCTCACAGACTTTAAACGACACCGACTCCAGTGCATTTCCTATCTGCAGATATACCTCGATTTTGTTTTTTCTTTTTAGTTACATAATGCCAATGACCCCATGACTTGCTCACCGGACTTTATTTGCAGGTTTATTGGCATTCAAGTGCTCATATTCTTGGAGAGGCCATGGAAGGTTATTTTGGGGGCTGCTTATGCTATGGACCACCAATTGAGAATGGATTTTATTATGACATGTACATTGAAGACAGGTAAAATTTCAGTGTCTGAGAACTTTGATACTCTGTATTGAAGCTCAGTACTAAAATTATTTTTGCTCAGTCAAGTTTCTGCATGTTAAAAGTAAAATCGTGTATCTAGTATGGTTTAAAACTGACGGGTTAGTTGTCTTCATAGTATAGGTCTGTGTTTCCACACATATTGAGTATGTGTGTGTATTTAAATTCAAGAGCAGTGTTCAGACACCTGCTCCTGAAGACTCACAGTTGTTGAATGTGGAAAAAATGTGGAATGTTTGGGTAAAACTTTTTGAAGTTCCTGGGAGATAACAAGGAGACGGTTTCCTTAAAGAATCATGGGAGTTTGCTTTCGAAGTGCCATAGTCACTTGTAGAAGTGGCACGTATGCATGTAACTTGTATAGGTGTTTGCTTTTCTAATCCTTGTGCACAGCTTTACAATTCTGTTTTTTTCCTTGTTTATCTTTCTGTAGTCAGGGAGAATACCGAATCTGCATTAGCTGATAAACTAGCTCTTGCAGCTGGGTTGAGCCTTTTTTTTTCTTTTTTTCTTAAATTGTATATACTTTGAGCTACAGATCTTCCAGGCATTCTAGGAGTGATGGCAGTGGGTTTGTCCAGGGTGATACCATTTGCATTTCTGAGTTTAGTGTCTGAAAGTACAGCCGATTGTAAGAAACTAAGAAAATACTGTGACAAACCATGAGAACAGATCCCGTGTTTTTTCAGATTCGACTACTAGAAAGTGGTCACTTAAAAAATGTGAATATCGAAATAATTAATTTATATTTCTTTTGCCTGTGTCTGTTTGTTTAGAGGTGTATCTAGTACTGAATTCCCACTACTAGAGAACCGCTGTAAAAATATCATAAAAGAGAAGCAGGCTTTTGAAAGGCTGGAAGTCAAAAAGGAGATCCTGTTAGACATGTTCAAGGTAAATCATTGGAGTAGCTGTGATTCTGGTACAATGGTCTTTTAAAATGTAACTTTTATAAAATAATGCATGTGACTCATTCATCAGAACAGTACCTTTCTAGGAAAACAAAGAAAAAGAATAGCATCCTTTTTCCCCCTCTCCATAACTCTCTCCAAGCGTTCAGGATGTTTTCAGACAATAATAAAATAAAAATAAAAAATATTACACAAAACCACCTCAAGCTCAATGAAATGACAAAGAAATTAGTACCAAAAGGCACAAGTTCAATCCATCTCGCTTGCAGAGGCAAGTCCAAAAAGATTCTGTCCCCTAGTCTTCTGTTTTATACAGTGAATATTACAGTCTCACTGTACGGTGTTTTAATTGCCTTTCAAAAGTACTTTGAGGTGTTCAGGTGGTAATCACTGTGCTTAACATACCCTCAGGGAAAATAAGATATTTTTGTCTCTTTCCTCTCTTGTTTTATAACTCTTCTGAAAGGATGTTGAACTTCTGCGTAGATATATGTGTTCATGTGTCTTTTTAGTTGTGTGTCTTTTACTGATGCATTTCCATTATTGATATATACTTTTAAAATAGAATTTTATTAGCCATTTTATTGATGTTTCTGACTTTTCATGTTTCCCCACACAGTATAATAAGTTTAAGTGTCGAATCCTTAATGAAAAGGTGAACACACCAACTACCACAATATACAGGTAAACAAAATTAAGCTAAAAAGTATTATGAAGTATTTCTATAATTAGGTATACTTCATTTAAATTGAGAGGAGAATAATAATTTTTTTATTCTAACTTCTGAATACTTGCGTGTTTGGGACTTAAAGAGCAACATTAATTGCAAACTTATGTAAAATCAGATCTTTTCTTTCTCTGCTGGGACAGATTAGGTCTCAATTTGTGGACAAATGGCACTAATTGCCCAACTATTTCCTCATCTGTCTCCACTTTTTACTCATTCCCTCTGCTTTCAATAAATATATTAAAATAAGTTACCACTTGTGACACTGAATTGCTGTAGAATGGGTAAAGCTAACTCTTAGCTGACTGTGGGGTGAGGTTCCTGTTCATTGAATTGCCAGGGATAAAACTAGTTAGTTGAAAAATGGCAAAAACATTTTTTTCTGGTTGATGTGCATAGTTTGAAATTTCCTGGCCAACATTAACAAAGATTATATATGGAACTATATGAATTGCTGAGTGTGTTATGATGCTCTTGATAATGGATCAAGGGTGTTGAGTATTTACTTAGTGAATATTCTGCTTCAGGTAGTGTTGGAGTGTTTTGAAATAAAACACTCTTTTCTTTTGCTGTATAGATGTGGTCCGCTGATTGATCTGTGCAGGGGTCCACACGTGAGACACACTGGAAAAATTAAGGCCCTTAAAATATTTAAGGTAAATTTAAATTAGCTGTACATTAAAACTTAACTATGGATCACTTTATTTATGTATTTATTTCTCCTGAAGTGATTATGCTAGCGTCCTTTGTATTGTTTTCTTTGCTTACTCTGAAAACAGTCCTTCATTTCTTTTTGTGTTTCCCATTGTACAAGTAGAACTACAGCCTTTCATCATTCATTTGCTTCTAAGGTTTCCTGATTCTTGACCATCCCAATATAGTACATCAGTGAAAGTAAACAGGATCTTCTTTTTATCAGAGTATTAGTGCAGTAACATGCATGTTTAGGCTATAATGAAGAGTACTGCAAAAATAAGCTTGTAGTGACTAGATTAGCTGTGGAACCGATTATAGAAGTAGAGAAGTGCGATGCCTGAGCTAATGTGGTAGCGCTGTGCTATCATCTCCAACCAGCATTGCACTTTGTAGTATTAGTGTGAGTCTATACTAGCTGTCACATCTGTGTGCAGTGTGTTGGTGTGTGTGCATGCTCTATTCTGCAGTAAATGAACGTCCAAGATATTCATTGGGTCAGAAAATAGTATTTTGACCTTGTAAGAAGGTATCTTTCAGGAACAAGAGGTAAAGTGGACACTGGCAGATCTGCAAGTGCTGCTGTTTAAAAATTACATTGCTCACAGGAAAGCCAGAGACGGTGTTTGCAGATACCTCTGGTTATGATGTAGTTTAAGTTACTCACATATGCTAATTGTGGTAACCTGATTAGACTGACCTCAGTGGAACACTCATCATAGTTGCCTTTGCTGGCTTCCTAACTAAAGTTTATAGAACTCCTGAGTTTCAGGGATTAGGTGTTGGATTGTGAAAACAGCTGGGATTTAACTGTGAGAGTGAGTTAGTTTTGTTTTTGTCTTTCGTGTTTTCGTACTGCATTGTTTTGAACATACATCTTCTTTTTTAGAAGATGTAATGCGAGATAATGAAACATGCCATGGTGACAGTTGAAACAAGGTACCTAAGTAGAATAAAAGTATGGCTTGACCAGTCACTTTCGCTTACATCTTTTGTATTAATATGCTGACTAAAAGGCAGTGCAAGTATCTTTGTGTTATAAACAAATGCTGGATGACTGCATATAATTATTTTCCCAAGGGAAAAAAAAAATCTTAACACTTGATTGCATTAGCATTTATTTCTCCTTTCCCTGAGATTATATAATATTATCTTAAAGTACGGGTTTTGTGCATCAGAATTCCTCTACGTATTGGGAAGGAAAATCTGACATGGAAACTTTGCAGAGAATATATGGAATATCCTTTCCTGATAACAAAATGATGAAGGAATGGGAAAAATTCCAGGAAGAAGCCAGAAACCGGGACCACAGGAAAATTGGAAAGGTACAGTGTTTCATGGTCTACTTCTCTTTTATGCTCTTGTAATAATATTAATTCTCTTGCTGGTTTTTTCCATTTTTCGACAGTTTGAATGGGACCCAGGTCTATGAATTTCTCGGTGTCAGTTGCATTTTAAAATTTTAATTCTACAAAAATTGTATAAATAATATGGTTTGGTCACTCTTTATTATAGGCATAAATACAGGTTTGGAGCAACCTTGTCTAGTGGAAGGTGTCCCTCCCCATGGCAGGGAGTTGGAACTAGATGATCTTTAAGGTTCCTTCCAACCCCAAACCATTCTGTGATAAATAAGGTAATAGTTAAGTGTATTTACATGCAGTACTTCAGCTGTTGTTTCGAATATTGTTTATACATTCCTCTTCTAGATTTAAATGAACAGATTTAATCTTAAATTGAGTGTCAGTTGGAAGACATTAGATTGACACAGACAAGTACTGTGATCTGATGTTGGTCATGTTGTCATGCGGTCTCCCAGCTGTCGTTACCTTTGCTATAGTTTTGTAGAGAAGATGCAGTTACAGGGAGGATATTTGAGAGAAGATAACAAGTAGCTTTGTGGATGTTTAAAGGCATAATGGGCAGTACAGGTGAAAGCAGGGGGGCGTTTATTTGAAAAACTCATGTGTGTGTGAAGGTCATCGTTGGCCAGGAGGCACGAACCTTTCACTTAGGTACTGGCAGACGTGAAAGAAGAAACTGTGAAGGGCCTTCATAAGCAAAGATGAACAGCTGAGGGTAACTCAGAAGAGGAAGAACCACTGAGGAATTTACAGAAAATGGAGACAGAGGGAAGAAGTAGAAAAATTATCTTTACAGAAGTGTTCATGCTTATTTCTGTTAACTTATTAAGATTTGAATATTTGTTGAGTATTTGATGATTACTCCTATGCTTTTTCAAAAACAAATTATCTAGTATCAATCAAACAATGTTATTACAAACTTCTAAGAGTAAAATTGTAGATAAACTAGCTACTGTTGTTGAGAATTTGCAGACTTCTGGAAATCATCTTGCTATAATAATTCATTTTTGTGAACAAAGTCTCAACATCTGTGAAATAGGCTTTTTGTGCCATTCTGCAATTATATCTGAAGTGGTGTTACAGCATTCTCTTTTTAATTTACCTAGGAGCAAGAACTCTTCTTCTTTCATGACTTGAGTCCTGGAAGCTGCTTTTTCCTCCCCAGAGGTGCCTTTCTTTATAATACACTTGTGGATTTCATACGAGTGAGTGTAAATTAATGTAGCTCCTAACAACTTAATATAGGTTGTTGATCTTAAGTGATAGGCCATTCATAGCACTGAGCTATCCTCAGAAAGTGAAACAGCTATGTCTGTAAACATATACCAGATTCTCACTGTGGTTATACAGATGTAACCTTTTTGAGACCAGGGCAGAGTAAAGCTTTGACATGTGCCCTTTCCTGTCCTGTAAAACCTACATGTGCAGTAGTCCTTCAGTGTGCCATTAAATTGCCATCACAAGAACACAGTTAAAAAGAATCAGGCTTTTGCTTGTCAAAAGCTCTATTACCTTTTAAATGTTGAATTCTTTTATAGGAGGAGTATCACAGGCGTAATTTTACTGAAGTTGTATCTCCAAACATCTTCAGCAGTAAACTCTGGGAGGCTTCAGGACACTGGCAGCACTATAGTGAAAATATGTTCTCTTTTGAGATTGAGAAGGAGACTTTTGCCCTTAAACCGATGAATTGTCCAGGACACTGGTTTGTACTCTCAAATGAAAAACTCCTTATTGTACTATATTTATACTTTGTGGGGCTGAGGGGTGGGGGGGTGGGGAAGAGTATTACTACATGTTATCATGTATGCTTACAATAGACTACTAAGTACCTAGTGTGTCCAGAGAGATCCGCTGATAGTGTCCCAAAGCAGACCAAATACAGTTCTTGTAGGAGAATCTTTCAGTAAGTCTGCACTAAGCAAGGTTTATGCATGCTAATACTAGTCTGTACCACTAGTAAATACAAATCCTGTTGGGTAGAGATAGGCATCAGATGTGGTGTATCAAAAGAAGGTACAGATGAACCAGTCTTGATCGTTAGTCTCATGGTGTTTTTTCTAGGTGGTATTTAGCAATACATTCCTGAGTGCTGCACTTCTGTTTGCCTGCCTTTTAGGATGCAGACAACCTGAATGAATAAACACTTAAAAATGTGATTACTGTCTGTACTGACCTTGTTTTAGTTTCTGTGTTGTCTTAAATCTTCTATAAGAAGGATAAAAGGAGGGTTCTTTCCTATTCCTTCTAGCTTGATGTTTGCCCATCGTCCACGATCATGGAGGGAAATGCCTCTTAGACTTGCAGATTTCGGAGTTCTTCACCGAAATGAACTCTCTGGGACTTTAAGTGGCTTGACTCGTGTAAGGCGCTTCCAACAAGATGATGCTCACATCTTTTGCACAATAGAACAGGTAAANAGAAAAAGTACCCTTTCCCTTCCCCTCACAGTCCAAACCAACATTAAATAAGAAAAATACCCCCCAAGTATTTTAACTTTACCTTCTTCTATTGTGTTGCTTTGTAGCATAATGCTGCTTTTGATGGGTTTTTTGGATAGGTTTAGGTGCTTCCTTCTCAGTCATCTGGTATTCACAATTTCTTAACCTCCTGCAATATTGCTTAAGTCAGTAGTCTGTTGAACTTAGCTTCTCTGTTACAATTTTCTCAAATAGCAGTGACATAATTTGTGTTATTTATTTTTCTCTTTGAAATTAAAAAATGCTTATATCAAAAGAAAAAAATGTTATTTGAGGGATGTTATTGATTGTGAATTATGTAATAAGATTTTCTGTATAGGACTTTCCCCTTTAGAAAGATCCATCGGGCATCAAATCCCAAAAAGTAAAATCTTTTGTATCTCCCATTTCCCCCTGCAACAAAATAAGCTGTTGACAACATTTTGTTTTCATATTAGTGCTGAAAACATAACTTTGTTTTGTCAGTAATGCCATAGATTCTAGTGGAGCCATGTGAATAAATTGATGTAATTTTGTTGAGTCTGACTCATGCAGTTTGGCTCCAGAAGCCCAGGCTGAACAAGAATATTATTTTTCTTGCCATGCTTTGAAGCCTCACCACTTCAGTTCTCTCTTCACCCATTACCTAGATTTGGGTTTGTAGGATGTAATTTCCATGTGATCTTTAATTTTTTTAAAATTTAATGGACTCTTATATTCTGATTATGAGGAATTCAGTAAATCCAATTACATTTTTATCTAAGTAAATTATAACTAATATCTTTTGTTTATGTTTAAGATTGAAGAAGAAATTAAGGGCTGTCTTGATTTCTTGAAGTCAGTGTATGCTGTCTTTGGTTTTTCCTTTCAACTACATCTCTCTACAAGGCCAGAAAATTATTTAGGAGAGTTAGAGATCTGGGATCGTGCAGAAAAGGTAATTCATTTAAAAGCAAACAAACCTTTAATATTTGTGTTTCCAGAGGTGGATATTTAACTAAGTTCTTCCGTGTTAACAGTGAAATTGCTTAAATGCGATGCTAAACATGGTCTGTAGTGGAAATGCTTGTTGAAGAACGTCACATTAAATGTGAAGTTTCTGTATAAGATGAGAACTTTCTGTTTCTTACTTAGCTCCTTATCTGAACTGAGTTGATTTTTTTTATTAATCTCTTTTTCCAATTAATCACAGCATTTGTACAAGGAGCTACTCTCATTTGAGGATTATTTACCATAAATGACTAAATGCTTGAACAATAAGAGTCATGCTGCCTGATGACTTAATTTGTATTTCAAAGGCAAATGCTTTGACTTAGAGTAGTGAAAGGCCCTGCTATACCTATTTTTAAATTATTATCTCATTGTTATGATTAGCAACTTCAAAACAGCTTGAATAACTTTGGAGAGCAATGGAATTTGAATCCAGGAGATGGAGCATTTTATGGTCCTAAGGTTAGTGAATCGGGATTTTAATACAACTTTGGGATGGACAAGAATATAGGCAAACTATATTTAATAACTGTTATTTTGCTTCACAGATTGATATCAAAATCAAAGATGCTATTGGCAGGTACCATCAATGTGCTACTATCCAACTCGACTTCCAGCTACCCATTCGGTTTAATCTTACTTACGTTGGGTGAGTGTTTAAGATGAGTATTTTCCTCTTTTAAATTAAATAATTAAAAAAAAAAAAGTTTACTTTCATTATCAGTAAATCCCATTAAACTGAGGTGCATTAATGCTCTGTTGCTCACTTACCAAATGATTACCCTGTCAGTAGCCTTGCTAGGAGGGAAAATGTCCCTGGTGAGTAGAGAACTGACTCATGAACTTGAAGATACTTCCTCGCTGTAATGAGAGGTCACTTTAATTGTAAATAATACTGATAGCAGGAAAATGTAACAATCTGTCTTGTCTGCCAGTTCGGAAGACAACCGATCATACATAATGCTAAAGAAAACTCTGTTGAGTCAGTTTTCACTTCCAGCCCAGTCACGGTGTCTCCTTCGAAGACATTGCATACAAATTCAAACACGTCTTAAGGAGCTAGTATGTAATAAGTACCTCATTCTTTTTATCAGATAAAGTCAGTTAACTTTGAACATAAACCAGATGCGAACAGTTTTTAATGAAAATCTCACTTTGGCTTCAGGCTAGGAACAGGGATATTGATCCACTGAGTGAACTAATCTTGTTGACTTGAACACACGTTTTCTGGGTTGTTTTTTCTTACTGGTTTTCTCTTTTTTGTCCTGCTGTATGTTCTACAGTAGATATCATGACTCTTTGGTAGGTGATAATACTACTATGAACAGCAGCTGGCTTGTTTTTTACTCACAGAATTGTAATTTAAGGTAAGAAATGAACAGTAAGGGCAGGTGAGATCCTGTGCAGCAAAACAAAAGCAAGACATCTTGGAAAAGAAAGAGTGAGGAAGAACATAAAATATTAAACTTCACAGAAATGGAGCTGAGTCAGTTCAGCGTCTTCTCAAACTCCAGGAGTTTGTGGCTATGCCACTAGCTACAGGCATGATTATTTTAAGTCACTATGATTATTCAGTATTCCTTTAAAAGCCCAGGTGACTTAAAGAAAGTACATTTTTATTAAAAATGATAGATTTTGCCTAATTATAAATAACTACATTTTGTCTTTTCATGAAAAGTAGAATCAAAAGTATTAGTAGGAGTATCTGTATGTGAGCTAAGAGAATTTTATTTTTTAACTTTACTTATTCTTTTTCAGTAAGGATGGTGATGATAAGAAAAGGCCAGTGATTATTCACAGAGCTATTTTGGGATCTGTGGAGAGAATGATAGCTATTCTAGCAGAAAATTACGGAGGAAAATGGTATGTGGCACAAATGCAGCTCTAAGAAATGTCTAACAACGTAGAAAATACCTCCTTAACATCTCATGTATTATAATGCAAAATAATATCCCTAGAATTTTCTCGGAATTAGTAGGTAAGATTACAAGAAGAGAAAGTCTAATTTTATGGTCTGAGTTGTATGATACACTTTCATTAATAGTTCATTATTAGAAATTCAAGTTCATGAGATTGCCGGAAAAATTACACAATAAAGCAGAAATAAGAATTGTAATTGAATGTATATGTGCTGCATTATTCCTGTTCCTCTTTTCTTAAAAATCATGCTATTTTACTGGGAAGATGTTAGACATGTAAAGCAATTATTTGTACAGGCATGAATTAGTCCTAATACATGAAATATTTTTTTAACCTGTAAGATGCGTTGTTTCATCTTGAATAGGCTCTGAAGATACTTCTTCATTAATGTACTTAAGGAAGAGTTAATTCTTACTTTCCGTCACCTGTCTGTCCACCTTTCACTATCAAGTTATAAATAAAAGTGGAAATTATGCAAAAAAATAAAATTCTGTTTAAAATTGTGAAATCAGCTAGGAAGTGAACAGGAGATCAAAGTTCTGCATATGTCATTTTACTAGAATCAATCTATTTGTTCTTTTAGGTGAACTTAGGAAGATAACATATTATCCAACATCCTTAGCTAACGTAAATACTTCTTATAAAATAAGTAAATTATTATTGGGGAACATGACTGTGGATGTGAATGCAAATGTAAAATGCACCCTTATCTCCTATTTTTCTTGTCCTGCTTGCCAGGCCGTTCTGGCTGTCTCCACGGCAGGTCATGGTTGTGCCTGTGGGACCTGCTTCTGAAGAGTATGCCCGGCAGGTGAGAGCAGGACCTGCCTTTCTATAGTAGCAAGCAATTCTAATAGCTCCTAACAAAGAATGAATGCTCTAGTAATTTTGGAGACGTATTTGGAGGGGAGAGGTAATTTTTTCCATCTAGTCTAAAATTTGTATAAGCCTGAGAAAGGGATATGTCACTTCTAAGTGTTTTGGGTTCTGGTATTATGTACATACTTCAGTAATTATTAAAGGAAAAAACATTCTGGAGGCCAAACTAATGTTTTGTTACACTAGCTAATGCTTCATTACAGGATTATCTGCCTAAAGTAGGGGCAGAGCTGGTTTCTTCCTTTTCCCAGCACATACATACTCTTGACTACACTTCATTTGACCGTGGTTGTTTTTACCCCTCTCCCCTGCTTTTCTTTTAACGCATGCATTAAGCGGGCTTGTTCCTTCTCCTCTTTCTCCTTTCTCAGACTGAGGAAACATTTTTGATGCTCAGCAGTGCAGCTGTCTGAGGGGAGCAGCAAATATTTAATATGGATGTTACCTCCTATTGTCTTCCAACTGGAGTCCTGCTAAGCCCTTAAGTGTGTGTGCGGTTTTCTTCAAATCATTCATTTACTTCCTTACAATGATTCACAAGAGCAAAATTATGCACATACATGAATTAATTATTGGGAGAAATCAGAGATTCCAGCATGTACAAATTTATGTTGTAGAATGTATACTGTAATATTAAGTGGGTTTGTTTTGGTTTTTTTGTAGGTTTGCAGCGAATTTTTTGAAGCAGGATTTATGTCAGATGTGGATCTAGATCAAAGTTGCACATTAAACAAGAAAATTAGAAATGCACAGCTGGCCCAGTATAACTTTATCTTAGGTAATTGCACCATCTTACGTTTCTGGATATCATCTAAGTTTTAATGTTGGGCATATAGTTTGCTCAGACTCTCATTTTGTAATGTAGGTATTCAGTTTAATATTGTTTGTGATCTGTCTTGCAGTGGTTGGAGAAAAGGAGAAAGCAAATAATGCTGTCAATGTGCGAACAAGAGACAACAAAGTTCACGGGGAGATTTCAGTCTCTTCTGCTATTGAGAAACTCAAGAAATTTAAGAGTTTACATATTGCAAATGCGGAAGAAGAATTCTGATGCTGCTGTCAGGAAAAAAAAAAATTAGCTGCCCACGTGAAATGGTGTTTCTTTCCTCATGTACAGCAGTAATGCTTATCTGAGAGGATTTTCATTTAATAGATACACAAAATAAGCAAATGTAGCAACGTTGGTGCTCCAGGAATAGCATGAGAGGACAGATGCAGCTGCCAACTCTTTGGACAGTCCCATGGGATCCATGGGATCTGCACAATGCTTATTTTAGAAGTCTTATGCCTCTGCTAAAATATGTTGGTTTTGCTGTGGAAATAAATCAGGGCTGCCCGAAGCCAAGGATCAGGAGGCTGAGACATGTGCTGGGCTGCCTCGGTCAAGTCGCAGTTGCCCAGCTGACGTGAGCTGGGGTCCAGTGCTGGGCAGTGGATGTGTCCATCAGCAGTGTTTTGGTTTAGGTCTTTTTCTAACTCCAGATCATATAAACATTTTTTTTTGCAGGGGGCGGCGGGGGGAATAGCTTGATTCTTCCTGAATTCATGACAGGCTACAAATACATTGGTGTCTTTGTTGGAAACCTGGGTGAAACGCAGCATGGATTGAGCTGGTGTGATAATTGGTTGCTGTAAAGCTAATTGCCAAGAATGAAGTTGAGTTCCTCACTGTACCCGTGTGTGCAAAGTGTTTTATTTTTTTCCTGTGTTTGCTGTTGATTTGGCTTTTTTTCTAAAACAAACAAACCTTTGAAGAGACTTCCCTGTGTGTAACTTATGGCTGTATTTGCTTGGGATACTGAGAATGCTGAAAAGGTGTGGATGACAGTTTTAATTTTAAAACACAGCATGTTGGAATTTAAACTGGACATTATTTATTGGACTTGCCTTATAAATGATTTTAAAGTTACTGTTGCAGGCAGTTGAATCTGATTTTTTTGCGGAGATGAATTTTTACCACAACTTCTTTTTCATTTTTATATGCAGTTTTTTAGTTACAGGGCTTAAATAGCATTAAATATATATTACTCAATTATCTAAGCTATACAACTGTAGTTGTTGTGATTTAAGTATCACTGAACTGAAGCAGAAAATACGTTTTAGTGCATAAACGTTATAAAAATTTACAGCTAGTGTTTTACTTCTGCCTGAGACTTGCACAATCTTGTGCTCAATAGGTCTGGTTTTGGTTTTGTATTAGTTGCGGTTTGTGTTTTTACCAACA
>VWZL01002112.1:3813476-3838586 GCA_013396915.1 Stercorarius parasiticus | reverse complement strand
TTCCCTGACTGGGCGGGCAGGGGGAGTAACCAGGTGCCGGGGGTATGGCGGCTTGGACCTGTGCGCGGCACGGCTGGAGCTCCGTGCTGCCGTGCTCGGTGTCGGGACAAAGGGGCCAGGCCCCGCTGCCTGGCCAGCCTGCTGCGCCGGGCTCACACCGCAGCGTTGGTGGTGCTCTTGCTCGGGAGTTGTGTGCGATCCAGACGCAGCTGGCGAGGCGCTGGGGCTGCTCGGCACCCTCTGGGTGGGCAGCCGTGACAAACTTGCGTACGCCGTGGCTGCGCTGCCTTTTGGGCTCAGGCACAGCCCCACAGAGTCCTCGCCGTCCTGGGAGTCGCCCGGGCAAACACGAAGCCCGTGGAGAAACCCAGCCGTAGTTGACAGACAGTTCCTCTCTTCCAGCTTTCTATCAAAGTAGCAGCTGCGTTGCTTGGTTAAATGGTTTTGTTCTGTAGCAAATACAGTGCAAAATCTGCTTTCCGAGCAGTGTTTCTTAATTCTTACGAACCAAAAAATAAGACTGGATTGAAATAAGCATGGTTTCTTGTCTAAAAGAAAGATTCAATTCTAATGCTCATTTTAATGTTTAACATAAGCATTCTACTGTTTCTAGAACAGGAGAACAGATTTTTATAATTTTTAAATTCTCATTACGCTTTCTACTTCTAATTTCGTATTGGCATGCTTAAATCAAACTGTTTCTGAAGATGAATTTTATTCTACAAATATCACTTTCTCCATTTTTTTTTAATTATAGCAGGATGTTTGATGACCACGAAGCATTCACAGTCACAGTCTACATTTGGAAGAAGTCTCACTTCAACAAGTACAAATACTCCTTATTTTAAAATAGCAGGTACAATATTATGTTGTTTCTTTTTTTTTCTTCTACAGGCCTTTTTCCTCAGTGTTTGAATTTAATAGTAAAATTCTTGAATTTTGTCATGGAAACCTGCATATGCTTTCACAGTGGTAAAAGACATTATAGTATAATACATTAGGAATTACTCTTCCATGACCTTAACAATGAGCTTGGATTATGTAATTAGAAAATTGGTCCATATAAGATCTTACAGGTAGAAAACGACCAGTTAAACTGCCATTGAGGTGGTTCTGAATGCATACAAACAGCAAATGGCTGAGCTGGCTGCAAACCTAATTAGATCTGAACTAAAAGTAGGTTACATGTGTCAGCCTGCTTCTTACTTCTGCTGAGAAGTGCTGACTGAGGTGGCACTAATCCACGCTGAGCTCTCTTCTGGTGCTGTGCTGCATTGTGTGTCCGTGCTGTCCTCTACAGAGCTCCGGCGAGATCCTCGCAGGGTACCCTGCTGTGCTGAGTAGCAGCTCACTTGGCTAACGCAGAGCTTCCCACACCACCAACTTGTGATGTGGTTCAGTGTATAACAAGGAAAGCCCTTTATAGTGTCTGTGTGTATATATGTATGTATATATGTATAAAAGAAAACATATCTCCGTATATACTTTAGACTATATAGCTTTCTTAATTCGCTTTCTTAATTTTATTCACGTATTTTGCCTTTCAGAAAGTACAGAAATTCCATCTTATCTGACTAAATGTCCTAGCAACGGGCTTTGCAGTAGATTGCCACCAGACTGTATGACATGTAACACAAACTATTCCTGTATATATGGGAAGCCGGCGACTTTTGATTGCAAAGTCAAGCCATATGTTCATTGTCTTGTAAGTAACCTGTTATTTTTAAACCCGAATTTAAGTCATTTAATTATACTGTGTCATCGTGTCATAAAGCATAAAAAATTTATTTCCAGGTTCTTACATAGGCAGGTTTGCAGATCTGTGGTACATTTGATCATCCAACTGTAGGCCGTTGCTGTAGAGGTAGACCTACCCTTCTCTGTTTTGCCTTTCTTGCATTGGATCGTTTTGTTACGCAGCTATGCACATGGAGTTAAATCAATTTGTTGACCAATCAAAATTGAACCATTTTGAGAGTGGGGAGGCTAAATACCCGCCAGAGGTACAAACGGATCTTACAGGTGAGAGTGAATGAGAGTCCTCCTTTTGGCACTAGCCTTAGATCAGAGGAAGCAGGAATGTTAAACCGTGCTTTAATAACTCTGTCAGTTTTCTAATGTTGATTTTTCTATTGCACTTGGCTACATAGAGGTAGCAAAGAGGATAATTGTTTTTTTGCCCAAAATATCTATACATGAAATGTAATTTGATACTGTACACTGTGAATTTTTTTTTATTACTAGTGAAATGATAACGCTGTCTTTTGTAGGATCAGAATAACCACGAGCAGGAGAACTTTACAATTAACATGACATGCCAGTTTTGCTGGCAGCTGGCAACAACTGATTATGTATGTACCAATTCTACAAACTGCATGACTGTTTCTTGTCCGCGACAACGATACAATGCCACTTGTACAGTACGGGATCATATTCATTGTCTAGGTAAAGTGGGCTGAAACAGGTTCTGTAAAAAAGCTTCTTTCTAAATAATTTCTTAACATTTTTTGTAGTGGGTCAATACAATGATTGTTTATGTCCACTGCAGTAATAGCCTGCACCTTGATTAATCTACTGAGATTTTTTACAGCTACATTTTAATTTTAAAGCATAATAGTGACATCTAACTCTAAACATTTGCTTTTAATACTGTCGTATACCTTCACATGAGAGCAAATAGTTCTATTTTTGTAAATTTCTGTGAATTATACCGATTTGGACACCACTAATAGAATCAATATCAAATGTCCGAGTGGGATAACTTAAAAAATTCATGCTGGTTCTACCCAGCTTGTTTAATTTTCCCCCTGTTTGTTCAGTGACTTTGCATGTTCTCTGATGCGGGACAAAGATTGATGGAGCAGAGGACTGTAGAGTATATATGAGCTTTTGTGTTGACAGTGTCCGTTTCAAATAGTGTCAACCCTTTTAGACTCTTACTAGAGAAGTATGGTATCTTCTTGCTTGTCATTTTCTTACTCCTGTGGTCTTTGTTTGTTACATTAAGGGTTTTTTTAATGTTTTCTAATGTTCAGGTAATCGTGTCTTTCCTAAGATGTTCTATTGCAACTGGACTGGAGGTTATAAGTGGTCTACTGCCTTAGCACTAAGGTACGCAAGAACTGTTAGGTAACGTAAAGCTAAAATGGATGATATTATTAGAAATACATTACTTGTCTATAAAATCTTCGGTTTCTGTGTTTTTCTGCTTGGTATTTTTTAATGGTTTACTGAATAACCGATATTTCATGTAGTCTAGCTTAGAATTTGAAGATATAAGATGCTCGAAGATTTCATGTGCAGCGATACTGGCTGTCTTCAGTAAATAGAGCTTGAGAGAAAACATTTATGTTATTTTTGCATCAAATGGTCTTTTTTCAGAGTAAATAGCAATGATTCTTAGGCTTCACAAAGTGATCCATTTTCTGACTAGAAAAGGATCATAGACATGTTTACTTTTATTCTCTATAGTGTCAAATGAGGTACAAATGCTCAAAAAAAAATCTGTAGATCTACGTTTTTTTCTTCCATTTTTTAATGTGTTTTAAACAATTAGGGCTGAAAGTTGTCCAAATTACTTCTTGGTATCTGAAATGAATGCAGCCGTTTCTGAATTCGGTAGATGTCACTGAGCTGGCTGTAGTTGGTACGCATTTGCTACAGCTTCCTTCCCAACTATAACAGCCAGAAATGCCTTAAGATGAAGTTTCTTGCATTTGAAATTATTAGGGAAGATTACTGCTTTTTAATTATTTTTTTTTAATATTACTGCTACCAGCGTAGCAGTATTGAAAGAAACTATTTAGGTTATTTTTGGAATTTTAAGCCATTAGAGCACCGTAATAGTGATTTGAAAGTAACTGAAGTTCTTTTGGTGGCAAGACCTTTTTCATTAAACTTTAGTATTTCAAAAGTGGTTAATATGATAGATTGGGTAGCGAGACTCTCTATTCCTGCAGCCAAAGATAGAATACGACCTTGATGAAGAAAGTGATCTAGCACACTTTCCTTTATGGCAAGAGTTGTTCTCTCTACCAGCAGCTGGAGGAATTTGCTGTTGCCTGACTGCTGCATGGGGCTGAATTGAGCATTTGGGTCTTTTTCTGTAGCCTGTTTGTTGTGGTTTTTTTTTAGCTTCTGCTAGCTTAGAAAAGTTGAGATACATTTATAAATTTGAGAAGTTTTGTTTTTATTGCTTGTCATGAATGAAAAACTGTCAAGTCTCTGGATAATATTAATTAGCTAAGAAATAGTGCTATTTCATCAAAAGCTTTCTCATTTAATGACCCAGTTAGCACTTTATGTACAAAAAAGTGTATCGTTTCTTGAATGGTGTAGAGGAAAACTATGATCACCTTGTAGATATGTCAGAAAGAACTGTGTATGGATACCCAAACTGAGTTAATCTAAAAATAATAATAGTGAATCGTGTTTTTATTCTTACAGCATCACCCTTGGCGGATTTGGGGCTGATCGTTTCTATTTGGGCCAGTGGCGCGAAGGTCTGGGAAAACTCTTCAGCTTTGGTGGACTTGGAATATGGACGCTAATTGACGTGCTGCTAATAGGCGTGGGCTATGTGGGGCCTGCAGATGGGTCTCTCTATATTTAAACGTGGGTGCAACATCTTTCAGAGAGGAGTAATTGCTTGGAAAGGGCTCTAAATAAAAGAAAGTAGAGATGTGGGCCATGAAGGTAGAATGAAGAACAACTGTTCTTTCTGTGTGCATACGTGTTAATGTACAGTATCTGTACTTAGCTTGCCTTTAACTAAGGTAAAATAAAGGAGTGGATCACTGAGTAAGTTGAAATTAATTTCCTTTCTCCAATGGACACCCTATTTTTCTATGAAAACAGTTGAACAGCTAACCAAATTCTGCACTGTGCTTGAATTTGGATTATCTGTCAAGTGCCGAAAGAGATGCAAACTAACTTGTTTACTTCCTATTTGTGTGCTTGAATTTAACTTTAAAGTTAACTTCCCTAAATATGTCAGTAATATATTACTTTTTTTTGTATTTGTGGGAGGATAATTTATTTGCCTGAGTCACGCTAGCTGTGTTTTATGACGTTAATTACATTCATCTCTGTTTTGGGATATAGCAAGAGCTGTCATTTGCTTAGTGACTTGGGGACTTAAAATTGTGGGTGTTTTAGGATTAGACTGCAGTAGCACTAAATATGAAATAATTGAAATAGATTTTAGGATTGTTCTGGGATGCCTTTATTTTGGTTGGCTTTGAAAGGTAGAATTTGTATTCTTGTGCTAGCGGGTTTGCCAAGTTAATTTTAAAAAAGGGTTGGCGGCGCAATGTGTGTGTTTGCCCACCGGTGACGCGGGCGTGCCGAACACTTCGATGGCTGCCAGCCCCCGCCCGGGCCCTCCCCAGCACGGGGCTTGAGGCGCGGTGGATCTGAAATTGGCGTCACTTGGATAAACTGGGACCTTTTGCGGGATGAACCGTTACCGGTGGTTTTTATGGCCTCGCCGCCTGTCCCGCGCAGGGGCGTCCGGGGGCGTGGCCCTGTGGAGGGGGCGTGGTCGGCCCCGCCCCAGGGCGGTGCGGCAGCGTCATGGCGGCGGAGCGGGAGCGGGACGTGCAGCGGGAGCTGCGCTTCTACCGGCGGCTGCCCAAAGCGGTGAGCGCGGCGGGGGGCACAGGGGCCGCGGTGGAGCTGGTACCACACCGGCACGGGCGCTGAGGGAAGGAGGGAGGGAAGGAGGGAAGGAAGGACGGACGGACGGACGGACGGACTGCTGTTTTCTCCGGTTTTAACAACTGAGCGCTTTTTCTGAGCTCCTTTACCCCCCAGCAGGCGTTTGCCGTTCTCAGTGTCTAACCTTCTCCCAGTTAAATCAGTTGAGCGTGATCTGTATTTTCTGTTTTTGCCCTGTTTTGCCCCCAGGCTAAGGCTGACAAGTCCACCTCTGATAACGCTGTTTGTTCCATGCCCCGGAGGGTGTGCCTCGCTGGCGGTATATCTCTGCTCTCCTTCGGGCCGGGTCTCTGCCGCTTTATCGGTGTCACCCTTCGGCACCTTGGATTCAGCAAAGGGCACGTACTCTCGGAGAACTTAGACAGCGAAGGCTCCTCAAACCCCCATCAAATCCCACCATCCCTCTGTTCCCAGACTCCCCTTCAGTAAGGTGTTTTTCAGGTTTTGTGTTTCATGTCTAACTGAATTCTGTGAGGTATTTCACTTTTCAGGCTGGGAAAAATTTAATGTAGTAGCAGTAGCATGTACCTGGCGCGATTTCCAGAAGCGGTAAGCAGCCACAGCTCCTGGTGTTCAGCTGGAGTTGTGCACCTTCACAGTTTACAATAATCTGACCTGTTTTCCTCTGCTTGTGAACTTAATACTTTAAAATAGGAATCTGAAATATAATACTTCATAAAATTAAAATTAAATGTTGAAGGAGGTACAATTTCAACGTATCTTCCAATCAAAGGCTTGAAGGAACATTTCTCCTGTTTTTCTTTTCCCAGTGAGAAAGGATGTGTTCAAGGGGGCGGGTAACAAAGCAGATGCTCTGCAGGTACATTTTGCAGGAGCGGGGAGGGCACCAGGGACCTTTTCCGTGTGTCAGGAGCCAAGAGAGCATAAGAAGGAGCAAAGGTGAAATGAGGAATGGAGCTCAGGATCGTAGGTGTGGACCCCAAAGGCAGGTTGTCCGGAGAAAGGCAGGCAGAAAGCAGCCTCGGACAAAGGAGGGCAGCTGCTCCAGCTGCTGTCAATGGGCAGAGATAGCGTCTTGCTGGATTTCTGGTGTGAGTTAAAACTTTGAAGTATGAAAAAAAGAAAGGTGAGTGGATACACAGATGTTAACTATTTTTGAACAATGTATGTATATCTTTAACTAGCAGTGGACAGGGAAAGAGTTGTTGAAACCTTATTATACTTTTTGTTAATTCTGAGGCAGCTGTTGGCTCCCTCCTCACCTTGAGCTGCTCGGCTCCCAGAAGGAGCTGGAGAGCTGCCTTTCCTGAGCCAGCCGTGCTCCCACTGGGATCAGTGCTGGCAGCAGCCACTGCCAGAGAAGGAACAAATGGGAGGGTCTGGGTTGAACCTGTGCGTGCAAAAGCATGAGGAAACAATTATTATCCAAACACAGAGATAGCTGTTATTTTTATTTTCAAACTCAGAGTGAACCAATAAAGTAGCATACGAGACCAGTAACACAAACAAGATGTAGAAGCCATCCTTTTCACTGGAAACAAATCCATAGGAATTTTTTTTCTCTAGGAACTTCATGCTCATTTGAACGGCTGTATCAGCTCTGCCACTATGAAGAAACTTATGGCCCAGAAGCCGTCCCTTCAGATCCAGAATGGAATGACGGTGATTGACAAAGGAAAGAAAAGGACCTTAGATGAGTGAGTGTACACATGTGTGTGAGCAGGGAATATTTACTGAGCATCTCTTAATTGAGTTCAAAACAGAGAAGTGTGTGGCGTTACACACTGACTGCAGAAAATGCATATTCAAGTTTTAGTTACAGTACAATCTGTTAGATTTTTTTTGCCACTTTTATCAGTACAATAACTGCTTAGATGTTTGCAAACTAAATGGAGATCTCATGTTGATTAATTCCCTTTTTAAAGGATTGGAAATTTTCACTTGTAGCATATGCTCTTCAGAGGAAATTAACTCTTACAGTTTCCTTTTTTGGGAAGTTCATGTTTTTCCTTTGTGCTTAAAAAAGCTTGGTGGTAATAATAATAATTTCTGTTGCAAATGTGTTGTTAGCATCTAAAAGCAGAAATGGCCATTCAGATGGTCTGTGTATTTTAAACCACAAGCTGGTTAATTGACTATAGTGAGTACATGTCTCCAAAGTGCAGATTTTTCTTTTTTTTGAATACTCATTTTACTGTTCAATGTTTGTCCAATTAATTTTTTAAACTTTTTATTTTAGATGTTTTCAGATGTTTCAGATCATCTATCAGATTACCACTAGGCCTGAAGATATTTTACTGGTGAGTTGATTAAAAGTTGGCTTAAAACAAGCAAGCGATACACACAGTCAATTAGTTGGATTAACAGCTTTGGGGGCGAAGTAACAATATCAGCAATGGTCCTTTCAGAAAGTTGGAGATCATAATTATTGTTGTAAAACACATTAATTTAGAAACACAGGATTTTATATAACTTTTTACATTTAATTTTTGTGAAAGCATTGACCTTCCAACATGGTGGTTATCATGACCACTCAGCTGCTTGGGCTGATAATGTCTTAAAAATGTAATGTCTGTTTGTTGTTCTCAAAGCTTTGATTTACCTTGGTCTCCTGTTTCTTCTTTGGTTCAGTACGTACCAAAACTACAGAACTAGAACTGCCCTTTGTTTGCCTCAGATTACAGAACTGTCGTGGAGAACTGTTATGTGATCAAAACAGGGTGCAGAAGGTGGCGTAGTGTCTCTTCTTTCCCCCTGAGAAGGAGTTTTTAGGCAGCCTGTTAAACTTGCAGAAAGGCACAGTGGCTGTGAAAGGGGTGATGACTGCCCCAGCTGAGGGGTATTCCTGTTCAGACAGGGAAATTCTCATTTGTCCGAACACTCTTTAGTCTTGCTGAGGGAAGCAGAGGTGCCCTCTGTGGGGTGGTGTTCCCAGAGATGGAGAACGCTAAAAACACATAGGGACTGAAACACTGAAAAAGTGTTTCAGGCCAAAAGATCTGGGTCTTTTAAGTACTTTCGTGATATTGAATACAGTGTTTCTTAATCAGATAACTAAAGATGTTATTAAAGAATTTGCTGATGATGGTGTCAAGTACCTGGAATTGAGGAGCACTCCTAGAGATGAAAAGTCCACAGGTACGGTCTGTTCTGGTTTTTAATTTTTAAGTCTGACGTGCTATAAAACTGAGTTAAGGCTGTGTTAATAACAAGTAAAGTCAAATTTAGTTGGTTCAATAAAAATATACTTTAAATATAAAAGCAAATATTTAACCATGTAAAAACATGTCACTTTACTATTAGATCATTGAGGACAAAAATGTGTTGGTTATAACTCTGCTGCCCAAGCATGTGGCTTTTTTGCATTAGTATGACATCTGAGTCTGCTAATACTTTGAATAGCTGATATATTTTCTTTTTATTACTTCATTTTTAAATTTTCTTGTAGATGTGGTTTAATAGAAACACATAAGAGAAGTCCTATTGTTATTCTGTGGTTCACACTAAGTTATTTTCTTTCAGATGCTTAGAAGGAGGCTTAATTCAAATGTATGCTTCAAAGTAAAGTTGTATTTATAAACAGAATTAGAACTATATAGATTAGAAGGCTATGGACTAAAATCAAAGGTGCAAGGTTAAATTTACGAGACTAGAGAGCTGGGTCTGCAACGTAATAAAATTAATTCCAATATGTTTACTCCAAATGTGTGCATTTGTTTGTAGGTATGACCAAAAGGATGTATGTTGAAACTGTACTTGAGGGTATAAAGCAGTGTAAAGAAGAAGGCTTGGATATAGATGTCAGGTAAATACAGCACGTGGAGTACCTCCGTTTCAAGGTTTTGTGCCGTCTGGTGCTCGGTGGTGGTTTGCAGAGAGGTTTACAAACCATCAGTGTAGGAAAGAAAATTGTGCTTAAACTAGATTACATGGAATGGAAACAAGTAATTTGAATGGAAACCTGAATTTTTATCTTCCCTCTTACTGGCAGAGAATGAAACTGTGCGAGGCTTTTCAGCTCTAAGACTGTCCATTCTCTGCAACGTTTTCAGGAAAAGCAGTGTTTTTGATGAGATTGCATTAAAGACTCCTTTTTCACAGCCTAGATTCATTGCAAAGCTTTTGCTTGATTAGCTGTACAAGCAGCCTGCTGTAAAGGAGTGGTCTGAACCAGCAGACAAGTTTGAGGGGGTGTCTGTGGTTGCTTGGAGGCAGCCTGCTTGCCTGACTTTTACACACTGGGTAGCAACCCTCATTAGATGTATTTGTGGAAGCTGAAGAATTCTCATTCTTCATGTGCGTGCCTCCGAGAGGTCACTCACCTGGTAGGGCAGGCAGCAAGCGAGCAGTGGGTAGTTCCCTGCCCTCCCTCTCATTGGTATATTGGCATTTCAGGCTAACGTGTTGACCTAATTTGTGTCCTTCCGCATTTTGGCACCTTCATTCCTTGAACGGTTTCCTGTACAAATGCTCTTTATGGTCAGCCGTGAAGGATGTGAAGTCCCATTTTTGTTGCTGTCTGGATTTGATAGTCTCCTGGTATTACAGCCTGTATTTAACTTAATATGTACGTTTCTATCCCAGATTGTTAATAGCCATAAATAGAAGAGGTGGCCCGGCAGTTGCAAAAGAGACCGTTAAACTTGCTGAAGAGTTCCTTCTTTCTACTGATGGCGTTGTAGTAGGACTTGACCTCAGTGGTGATCCCACCGTAAGTTTTTTGTTTTATTTTGGTCTGTTCTTGAAGACAGATATATGATGTTGTGTAACAGCAAGCGGTTCTATTCACATTTTGTTCTTAGACACTTTTGTCCTGTTTGTTGCTAGTTTGAACGGACTGCTCGCAATCTGGATACCAGCGTAATCCCTCTTACTGTAAGGAGCAGATACTCCAACAAAGAATCAATAGATTAATGTATGACACTGAAGAAAGAGCCACTGAAAAGTAGTGTTTTTCTGGGAAGTGTCTGTTACTAAATAGTCCCAGTCAGGTTGACTGGGTTGAGGCAAGTTAAATAGTATTACAGGTTGACACTAGTTTAAGTTTTGTCTAGATGCGCCAAGTGCTTCCTGTGTATTAAGAAAGCAAAAATGTGTGAGGATAGCTGTCAAGTTGCGATGAAATGGCTCTGGGTGTTTGATAGCTGTAGGAAGGATATCAAAATCAAGGTAATTGGCTTGTCAGTGTTGGGCATCATCTGAACTGCTGATATTTGCCCGGTTTGTCTAAACTGTGCCCACAGAGCAGGACATTGGGTGTCTTGCTGCATTCAAAACTGAAGTAACGGGAAAAGGAAAATAATTCAATGGAACTGTATTTGAATTCAGTGTTTTGATATTGCTAGACTTCCTAATTATTATACTAGGAGAAATTTTGTAGAACAAGCTGTAGAATGGTGATGTCTTTCTGTCTTCAAGGCAGGACATGGTCAAGATTTTTTGGAACCACTCTCAGAAGCAAAAAAAGCAGGTCTAAAGCTGGCGCTGCATCTTTCAGAGGTAAAATTTTTCTTTATTTTGGTCCTTCACTGTAATTCCCGTTTTATGAAAACCTTGATGAAGCTAAAATTAACTTCTGTGCATTTTGAACTTCTTGGGCCAAAATAGTAATGACTTGGGGCATTTTGACAAGAGCAAAGAAAACAAGGTGAAATCTTCAGCAATCTTTCCTGAATCAAAGCTGTCAAATTATTTTTTACCATACTATATCTGTTGGGAGGTTGGCTGTGAATTCGGCAATTATTAATATTCCAAGAGATCCACTGTTTTCTTCCTGGTATTTTCTTAGAAGTCACATGTAGTACAATTCGCACCGTTTTCATGAGTAGCTCTGTTAGCTCTGCTTGCATCAGTAGGAGGGGTTGGGCTTCTCCGTACAGAATGCTGAAGTGGTGGCTGAAGTTTACTCTGACGAGTCTGATAAATACTGAAAATATTTTTATTTCATCAGGAAATTAGGCACAATACATGATGTCACAGGTCTACGCATACTTGTTTCTATTTCATTAAGGAGGTTTTTGCAAGATATTCCTGCATGTTCCTCTGAAAATTTATTTCTTAATGTCTCCATGGTCTCTTGGTTTTGTTTCATTTTTTGCTTGTTGTGTTGGTTTTGGCCTCTTGTAGTTTAAGTTCTTCACGCACCATTTTGTTAATCCCTGTGTAAAATGGGTGTTAAAGATCATCTTGACAGGATAGTTTTGAAACTGAAACATAGAGAGCTGATTTGAGGCCTCCGACTGAAAGTGCTTCAGATCTGCAAATAGCGATCATCTGTTTTGACGTTACCAGTTCAGGGTTCTGGCTTCTTTGGTTTGCAATTCCCACTTGCAAGTCACTTTTGTGTACTACTTTCTTTACAGGGTAGTAATGCGGGTATTTAGTCTCACTAACACTTCCTTTTGGATAAGATATGCTGTGAAAATAGAGGTTGAAGTCCATTGTAATTATTTAATGTGCTGCTTTACGCTGCCTTGACAGAATGTAAAATGTATCCTTTCTAGATTCCAAATCAAGAAGAGGAAACCAAAATTCTCCTGGGCCTGCCTCCTGACAGAATTGGACACGGAACATTTCTCAACTCTGCCACAGCAGATTCAGAAGAGTTAGTGCTACTTGTTCGACAGAATCAGATACCTATTGGTAAGGAAAAAAGTTAGGGAAATTACTTGGTGATCTCTAGATTCCAGAATATGGTCTGTGCCGCTGATCTGGTAACTCTCGTTTGTCCTTGACCAGAGGTGACTTAGAAACACACGGCAGCGTGTGAGAGAATTGCCTGTGAAGGTGACGCTTTTGTGGTTTTGACATATTTGTGTCAGCAGACAACAATTGATGTCTCAGATGAAAACCAAAGGAAATCATAACTTTTAGTTACTGTGCAAGGCTGTGTGGTGTTCCTGTATCAGGTCTGCAAGCTCCCTAAATTTTATACCCAACCAGTAGTTAAGAAGAAATTGATCCCCATATCTTGCCTCAGAAGATATTACCAAATATTTGAAGCACAGAAAATCAAAGAAACAACAATAGCTGATTTTAATTTTCATTCAGGAACAGAAATAAGTAAATCAATGTGTCAAAAACATGTCTTTTGTTTGATATATATCCTTGTTTCTTTTTTTTTTCCTTTAGAATTTTGCATGACATCAAACATCAAAACTCAGACAGTGCCTTCCTGTGACAAACACCATTTTGGATACTGGTACAACATGGGCCACCCTGCAGTGCTGTGTGTAAGTTTTTTGATTTTAACCATGTATTTAGGCAATGAGCCAAACAAGCGTGAAATTGGAGAAGTAAATCTCCTGTTGTGGATCAGAGCTGACTTACTGACCATTTCTGACCTTGCAGCAAATCATCTGCTTATAGGAAGTGGTAACGTTTTGTTTGAGACATGCTTGTAATAGAAATGGGAATTTTTAGTATTTCTCTTGGTTTTATCATAAAACAGGACCCTCTTTTTCTGTATAGATGAGAGGATCAGCTGTGCATGCAATGAACTGCTTAACTCTTTGCGTACTGACAGATTTCTCTTCAACACATTGGGTCAGTGCTTGCGTTTAAGCTTGTGCTTCCCTGGGTGTTCGTTGTATTGGACCAGAGTCCTTGACTTCTCTTGACAGCTAATTAAGGTCCTTAAATGTTGAGGTGCCAAGTGCTTTTACTGGCATTAGCAGGATTTTATTATCATCATGTTGGTTTAACCCAAGTGTGTGTATATGTATTAGTGTTGTGCTTATTATTCAAATAAGCCTCAATCTTTTATCGTATAAAGCATTGATTATTGAGTTTGAACTCTGTTGTGTTAAGTGAAAAATAATGCATGATTAGAGATTATTTCTGAGATTTTCAGTTGTGAATAGTCTGGGTGACCAATGAAGTCATGTAAGAAAGCAGTTTACCCATAAAGGCCTGTAAAAATAAGAGTAATAGAATGAGGAGACACTACAGTGTGAGGATCATAGAACCATAGAATGATTCAGGTTAGAAGGGACCTTAAAGATCATCTAGTTCCAGCCTCTGGGGGGACAGGAGGACTCTGAGTTGCAGGTGGGTAATCTCATTTACCCTTAAGTAATCCTAAACGTGCTCCTTTTAGATGAGTAATCTTTAGCTGGCTTTCCATCATATGGTTTTGATGCCAGCCCAGTACTTCAGTCAGTATCGAGGAGTTGTTCTCGTCGACACGAGATGTGAGGGTGAGTCTCTTCCCTGCAGAGGCAGGAATAGAGCGCGCTCTGGTTCCCACATCTGAGGGAGGGGAGAAGAGGAACAGGGACACCTGCACAGCCTGACACAGCTTGCACATGCGCATCATTTCATAGCCATCTTCCTGGCAATTTTAATAGGAATTCCTATTTTCTTGATAAATTGTGCTACCACTTTATGAAGTTTTCTTCTATGTTTGAATAACTTACTAATTTTGAGTGAAAATAGGGCAAACGAAGTATGAAATAATTGCCAACAGGTGAAAGAACTGTGGAATAAAATGGGAAATGGCAAGATAAAACCGGTTTGTAACATGTAGAAAACCCCCTTTTTGGTGTAGAACAACTAACTTAAACTTGTTTTTTCTTTTCTTTCAATTTAACTTCAGACTGATGATAAAGGCGTCTTTGCGACAGATCTATCGCAAGAATACGAGTTGGCTGCAAAAACATTTAATCTGACTCGAGCACAGATGTGGGATCTTTCCTATGAATCGATCAACTATATCTTTGGTTCCAGTGCCGTAAAATCAAAGCTAAGGCAACGGTGGTGCCAACTGAAGCCAGCCCTGTTTGATTAATCAAACTCTTGTTCTGAACAGCTTGGGTGTGTTAGCTTGGTTCATAACCCTTTTTGACTGAAGTCCCTGGCCTTTTTCAGGCTTCAGGTTTGTAAACACAGCCCGTGAACTGTGCTTGTGCGAAATGAAGGTGACAGGAACGTGCCTCCCTCGTTAGTGGGGACAGAAGTAAATCATCTTTCCTAGTTGGGAAGGGCTCATGGCCAGTGACTGAAATTCCAAATGCGTCCTCACCTCCTTTCTCTCCAGTTGATGTGACAATTTTTTAAAAATAGTTGAAATATGTCATCATACTACAAACATTTGAGAGTCAGAACACAATAAAGGCACAGCTGTTGGGGGTTGATGTCTGTTGGCAGCATTCCGCCAAGTGCTGTGTGCGTATGGTGTGTACGTTTGTGTTTTGAATTGGTTTTAAACAGAAGCTTTGAGCAATTGATTGAATGTGAAGACAGAAACAAACTCAGGGAGGCTGAAATATTTGTCTCAGGCATTAAATATTGCCTCTGTTTTAATTGGCGTACACAATGACTGAAGCCTGCCATGGCTTGTGTAGCACATGCGGTGGTGCCTGTTGACGTGCTCGGCACTGGTAGCATTTAGACAAAGTTCAGAATCTTGAGCGCCTTCACAAACCGTGAGCTTTGGGGGGGGAACAGTCTAATTCTCCAAATGCATTGTAGAATTGCTGTTTGTTTCTTGTTTTTAAAAAAAAAAAAAAGGCAATAAAAATAGCTTGAACCTCCGTGTTTTCAAAACCACTGCTTGAAGTGTGCATGCAAGCTGTGGAGGAGCAGCGTGTCCCGCCCGGGGCAGGACTCAGCGAGTGCAGAGGCGCTGGGGGCTCCTGCTCCCGCAGCCAAGGGGGCTCCTTGGTGCTGACCGTGACAGGGTTTGCTCTGCCCCGGCACCTGCATTCTGAGGGCGAGACATCAGAATCCGTGTGAGCACACACGTTCAACAGGAGCTGGTGCTAGGCACTGCTGGCAAGTGTGGGGAGTAGCCAGAGAGAAGGTACTTCATACCTAGAATGTTTTTACATCAATTAATTAAACTGGCAAAATTCTGGGCTCTACAGGGAATACTGAATATAAATACAGTGATACAGAAGCTGTTCATGACTTCTGCTTTGGTCTTTTTTAATAAAATCAGCAAAAAGTAGTTGTTCCGGCTCCAAATTGGCAATAAGAAACGTAAAGAAAAAAAAGTACAAAAAAACCCCCACAAAGGTAGCAGAGAAGTTGCTTTGTCCCTGTGGCTGCCTGTGGTTACCACGGAACATTGTCCAAGCAGAGAACATTCCTTTTGTAGATGGGGAAAATTATGTGAAGCAAAACTGTTGTTTTATATATTCTTATCTGAACTCAAGAGTAAGGCCTCATGCTGACTTCTTATTTATAAACGGTACTTTCCAAATAATTTCACTGATCACATTATCTTTTGTTGTTTGATCGAGTTGGTCTCTATTTTCTTTCTACAAAAATAATGACTATGGTAAATGTATTATTTTCCCTTTCTTTTGGAAAAGCTCTCTAAAGACAGGCCGAGCAGCTCTTCGGCATGTTGAAGTTACGTATATCTTGGTCTCAGGGTAAGTGGGCCTACACTTCAGTGAGACAGTGCTCTCTTGTAAAAGTTGTATTTTTATAGGTTATGGCCTTCTAATTACTTTTCAGTAACAGTATTTGGTTTATTAGCGAAGAAAAACTGTCGACTTCCTGTTTATTTACTAAGTGGTCACCCTCAGCATTCATTTTATTGGTCAAGCGTAAAACTTTCTAAAGCAGAATGACTCATCATTAGTGTCTGATGCAATGTTTGGTTTCAAACGGCCAGAGTTACACAAAAGTAAGTTTGATTTTTAAGGTTTACATGTTGACTGCGACTCGTAGCTGCGCCCATTCAGAGAGCATGGCCCTGGTAAATGCTATTTTCAACCTCCTTTTTTCCTGCAAGCATATGGTGTCTTACAGATTTTTAACATGATGGACTGTTACGTTTAGTTCTTGATATTTCCGTTTAACTGACTTGTGCGTGTCTTCACACCGCTGCCTGTACATTAGAAGCTGAAACCTTCTCACTGCTGCTGGCCTATTTTTCAGGAGTGTAACTCTTGTAAGTAAAACTGTGGAGGTTCCTTCTTTAGCTTCCGGTAGGATTATAGTTAATTTTAGGTGCTTCTTGCCAAGCCTGCTTGTTAAATTCAGAGTTAACAGTGCGATAACCATTGATTAGTGTGTAATATTGTTTAAAAACAACTGTGACATACACTTGGAGTGAAATAACCATCAGTAATTGGGCAGAGGACCTTTTTTTCTTCTTTTTTTTTTCCCTGCCCTGGATGCAGTGGACAATCTGAATAACTATTTCTGGAATTTCATAGGACATAAGATGAGTTTTAAGTATCTATTCAGGTGCAGATCAACTTAATTTTTAAACTACACAAAACAGATGTAGACTGAGTTAATATTTTTGTTTATTTCCATCTGATTATATGAGATAACCCTTACAAAACAGTCTTCGATGCTCAGAGTCTTTCTTCGCATCACATGAAAATACACGCTTTGGTCCTCCTGAACACCACTATCTTTGGAGATGTGTGCGAGCAGAGAGCAGCTCTGCAGCGTTTTTCTCGGCGTTCCATTTGAGACAGACCCAGAAAGTCCACAAACTCTCTCTTCCTTAGGATGAGGCCGGTAACACCACAGCTCATCATCATACGACTGCTAAACTGTAAGCACTTACACGCCGCTCTTCAGGATCGTAGCTTTGAAATCATGTAGTTACATGAATGATTTCTATGCCTCTTTCAATATTTAGGTATTTCAAACTACTACATAAAAACAATACTACAGGTAAGGGCATTGCATTAGGTAAGTGCGTAAGATGGTTTAGAGACTGGAGCATCTCTCCTGGGAGAGCTGGGGCGGTTCAGACTGGAGAAGAGAAGGCTCAGGGGCAGATTGCATCCATGTCTTTTAAATACCTGCTGGGAAGGAGGAAAGGTGGTAGTGCCAGGCTCTTCCCAGCGATACCCAGTAACAGGAAAAAGGGTAGCAACTGGAACAGGAAATTCCATCTGCATGTAAGGAAACACCTTTTCCTGTGGATGGCTGGAGGTGGGAACACATTGCCCAGGCCAGCTGGGGAGTCTCCAGGTGTGCAGATCCCCATGCCCCACAGGGAGCTGCTGTGCTGCACCCTGCTCGAGCAAAGGAGGGGGACCGGACACTCCAGAGATGCCTTCCAACCTCAACTGGCCTGTTACTCTGTGAAGTGAGTATACAAATATGCACGTGATAAAGTTTCTTTATGAATATAAAATCTTTGAAAATTAAATACTGACTTGACTTGTTCACTCAAGTGACAATTTTTCACCAGGCTTGAACAAAAGCAGTTGAGCAACTTGTGAAACTGCTTTTAAAGAATGATTTATTCATTCTTTGTAGCCTTCCTTCTTTCACCTCCGCTGTGGAATCCCTTAGTGCCGTCAGGACCTTTGGGCAGCCGCAGCACCCCTACAGGTAGCCCGTCTGCGTTCTGTATTTTCCGAGCCAACATGGGGCTACTGACAGGACTCTTCTCTTGTGTTACAGTTTGAGCTTTTCTTCTCTGTATCCAGGGGCTGCCCGAAGGAGTGATACTGCTATCCGAGGAATAATCCATACCTTTCCTTGGCATTTCAGGGCTAGTGCCTGGGTTAAGCTTGCTGTCTTCAGCCAGCGGAGACTTTTTGGTTACTTTTCTTAGTGAAGATGGACTGTTCCAAGGACTCGATCTGGGTGACACATTAGGACTCAAATGGTTGTTTGGGTGAACGACGGGGCTTAAGTTACTTCTAGTATTCGTTGTGGTACTTTTGCGTCCTGACAACGGTGATGCCGGATTACTCTCTGGGTCAGAAGAGCTGTTTGCTGAAGATTCATCACCAACAAACTGAAGTTCCTCAACTCTCTTATTAAGGGATTTAGCCTTCTTAAGGCTCTTGCTGGTATCCTCGTTACGGTTCTTGTCTTTGGGAACTTTTTTCTTTGGAGGTTTCATGCCTATTAGGACAACTTTCATGCCAGTCTCTTCAGCACACATGAAGTCATGAGCACGTACGGCAGCATCTACTTCTTCAAATTCTATAATTGCACATTCCTGAGTTCCCAGTTGGGTGTACCGATTACTGACCCTCTTGATATCGGGTGGTAGATCCCTACCAGGCTTGAGAATACGAACTGATGAAATTGCACCAAAAGTTACAAAGGCTTTGAGGAGGTGTTCCATTATCCTTTCTTGCATGCATCCATTTTCTTGTTGTTTGTTAGGAGCCTCCATCTCAGAAATCCTGTGGATATCATACACCAGTAACATCCTGGTAGGGAGGTTTTCACTTGGAAACACTGGAACTGGAGTATTTCTTCTAACCTTCTTGTTATCATCATTGAGCTCAAGAGTGTCTGAGTACTTCAGTGCATAGGCTGTGGTTCTCCAGTCACGGGTAAGGTGCTTCACCTTGAAGACAGACACAGGTTAAGCAGCACAACTCATCAAACCCTTTCAAACTAATTACAGAAAGTTTAAGGCAGATGCAGGCTCCAGTCTACAAACAGAAACCTGGTCTTAAGTTTCATGCAGCAGACCCAAGTGAAAAAGTAAACAGTTTCTGGCTGTAATGGGCAGCAGTGAGCTCCTGTAAAGCTCACGTCTTGCTGAATCTACTGAAAATAGGAACTGGCACTATGAAATGGAAATCATTACTTTAGCTTAAAGCCTGCTCAGGTGATGTTGGGTTATTCCATATCTAGTTCTGAACCATGACCATAATGCATGTTCTGTGGGTTTTATTTTGTTAAATCTGCCAAACAAAGTTTTGCCAAGTTTACGACTTCATTTTATTGAACTGATTTTTCCTCCCTCTAAAATCTCAGTTTAAAACCCCCCAAACTTCTCAATTTCCAAGGAGTGCTTTTACGAGTTTATCTGTTACTGGTATAATCTGTTTGAAGTGGTCTGAAGAAACAGGGACTGCCTTAACTTCTAGACTGAATAGCTCTGCATAACTGTCAGATTTACAATCTTTTCAAAGTGTTTCTAATGTAATTTTTAGAAATCAGTTACATACGCATATTTACATAGGAGTTCCTAATGTAAAAGAGAAAAAAAGACGTAAAACCCACCTCACCTTTAAGGGACTCCAGTTATCAGATACTACTACAACTGTTCCTACTACTCTTAATTTTTGGACCTCCATACATTTGCAGAGGTCAGATTCACCACCTCTTCTCAGAGCCAAGAAAGTGACTTCACCAGGACTATTTGGCTACTCATGAGTAGCTGATCTAGAAATGAATTTTACCCCATGTCCCACTTACTATGCCAGAGAGATAATTTAAAAACCTATGACTTCCCTACCCAATCACAAACGAGTTCAGCAATTAAAGCTCTGGATAAAACCAAACCTCATCATCACATCAAAACTGAATCAACCCCCGAGAGAGGCAGCTAAAGAAGGCTGTTAAACCGCCTCTAAGTTATTTTCATCGCATCTCTCCTAATGGTTTTAGATTCATCACGCTTACACAAGGCACACTTCCAAGTCTTAAAAAGTTAGCTTACCTTCTTAAAAGAAGTGAGGAGTTTAACACTGACATAGCCCATCTTATTTCTTCTCACGTGCTTTAGAAGGAAGGCATCTTTCTCAAGGTTCTCATCTGAGAAGTAATATTCAATCTGCGCTATTAACTTCTGGATCAGGTCATTTTCTGGGGGTTTCCAGTTCTGGTCAGAGTCGTCGTCATTTTCCCCACTGCTGAAAAACAGTTAAATCATTTTATTAACAGATCTTCATCTTATGTTAGTGGATTTCAAGTAGTCTTTCAAAATGAAAAGGCATAACCGTAATGCTGATTCCAGCTTACTCTATACGTGGGCACTGAACAGGTATCAGCCTCGCCAGGAGGCCAGCTTAGAGGACAGAGCTTTCCAGTCCGTGTACTGAGCTCACTCCAACAGCTGATCTCAGTGTAGAACAATGCACACACTGGCATCTTGGAAACACTCTGCCAAAGAAAATCCTACACCGAAACATGAAATGCAGGTGCTGTATAAATGCACTGGTGCTATACCAAGTTCCTCCAGCAACGGTGCTTTATTTTTCAGTATGGGGCTATTAAACACAGCACATAAATGTGTGTGCTTCATGAGTAGTGTCGCATACCAGTGAATGAATATTCCAACTAGATGAAACCATGATTTCTCAAGCCTTGTCGCTGCACGAGTGCAGGAGCCAGTATCCAGGGAGTGAGAAAGCCTGACAGGACTATCGCTCTTCTTCCAGGTCACTTCCAGAGTGATAGAGTAACTCAACTAGCAGTTTACCGAGGGCCTTAAACTGTATGTACGGTTCAGATGAAGGACTTTGGTGCAGAGCAGCTCATGTACCTCAGGAACAGCTGTATCTGCACACATGTGCAGGTTGAGAAGAAGTCCTTCTTGTTCCTCTCTGTCCTTCCCATCGTGTTGTCTAGGTATCTGTGCAAAATGGAGTGCTAATGAGCATCCTATCCCCAGAAAAGGGATTGTGGATTTGAAATAAACTTCTCGCCACATACAGTTACAGCAGCATGTTTGTTACTGAAATACAAACGACAGTTTAAATTGTTATCTAGCTTCAGGCAAATAGTTCACCCACAGGCTACAGCCATAGATGTTGCTATAGGAACTATAACGCACAAGTCTACCTTAAGACAGACTAATTTTTTTTCAAGCTGTTAACAGTCTAGATTTGCTAGGGGACTATCATGAAAGTTTCTGTTAAAAAAAAAATACAAAATCATCCCATGCTCCCTAGACCGTATAAATCATGTATTACTTTGGTCTCCCATGTATCTCAGCAACAAAAAAGGAGGAGCCACGCATTTTCCCAAAATTGTCTTAAATGGCATTTGCAGAGCTTGTGAAATCAGTAAAGAAGGGAACAGGCACCACACTCGAGTCCTCCGCGGGTAATCTGGCAGGGAGGATGCAGGTGACCCAATCCCCTTGCCTGGCAGTTTTGTCCCACAGCCAAACTGGAGACTCTGATCTTAACGCTGAAAGAGATTTGAAACTAACTATTTATTTACTTATTATGGTCTTCTGATGATAAGGCTACATCAGATACACATGGATACTCACATAATCCTACAAGTCTCCTTGTTAGAATCTCCCCAGCCACTTAATAGGGTACAGTTCACAGAACAACAAGAATGAGACAGCGAGAAAAAGAATTTAAGTTATTTGACAATGCCAGAAGTGGAGGATGATAGGGAGTTATAATTACAATAGAAAAAAAACATTTAACAGCCAGCTATGCGTACTGATTTCAGAAGGAAGAAAAAACAAGGGTGTTTTTCCTTTGTGATATTACCTTACCCCACTACTTCTCATTTTTCATTCAGTACCAATTCAGAACTAGTGTGGGCACAAGAAACTTAGCATATTTCAGCAATTTTACATATCCACACTCTGCTAAGAAAAGCTTACCTTCAATTCAGGATGGAGCTTACAGGTTATTTTAGAGGATTTATTAATACAGACATTTGCAGGTATTTGGAAGGTTCGGATGGAAAGAAAATGGAGCATCATGCTTGGAGAAAAAGATAAAAATGAACTTCATGTTTGCAAAGATCAGTCCCATCCTTACAGCGTTAACACACTGAAGCAAAGTGAAACAGGTCTCATTTCACCGCTCTAAATTAAATATTGGTCACTGTCTGAACTACGCACCATTCTGATACTGGGCAGATGGTTTAGCTTTTAGAAAAAGCTTTAGGGCTCTTACAGCAGCCCTCACTAAGTACTGTATGGAAACGCCACCTGCAGCAAATGCGGAAATTTGCTCCATATTAATTAATAGTAATGATCAACTGGCAGTACCTCTAGGGTATCAACTCAACTCTGCTCTGGTGAGACACACCCCCCCCCGCAGTGCTGGATCCAGCCCCAACATCAGAAGGGCTTGGACCTGTTGGAGTGGGTCCAGAGGAGGCCACAGAGATGATCAGAGGGGCTGGAGCCCCTCTGCTGTAAGGACAGGCTGAGAGAGTTGGGGTTGTTCAGCCTGGAGAAGAGAAGGCTCTGGGGAGACCTTATAGCCCCTTTCAGTACCTAAAGGGGCCCTACAGGAAAGGTAAGGAGGGACTCTATCAGGGAGTGGAGTAATAGGATGAGGGGTAATGGCTTTAAAACGAAAGAGGGAAGATTTAGGCTAGGTATAAGGAAGGTATATTTTTACACTGAGGGTGGTGAGACGCTGGCCCAGGTTGCCCAGAGAAATTGTGGATGCCCTGTCCCTGGAAACATTCAAGGTCAGGTTGGATGGGGCTTTGAGCAACCTGGTCTAGTTGAAAATGTCCTTGCCCATGGCAGGGGGTTTGGACTAGATGACCTTTAAAGTTCCTTTTCAACCCAAATTGTTCTATTCTAGACAAAGGTAGTTGATAAATCAATGTCGGTCAACACTGACCAAAAAAAAAAAGCCTAGTAGTTATTCACAACTTTAATTTACTTCTGTCTTTATCCAGAGCTTTGTGATGGATACGCTTGTCAAAACAGTTAGGCTGAAAAACAACCTTTTAACTTGGTGACTCATCTGGCTATTAGTCACACAAGAAATTAAACACGTATCTGCATAGAGAATAGATCTGAGGTTTTAAATATCAAAACTCACAAATTGGATGGATGGAGTCTAACCTCTTGACAAGTTTTTGCTGTCTCGAAAAGAATAAGGTATTGTACTAATAAGCAATATAGTTTACAGCATTCAGTTGATGTTCCAAGAGTACGATCACTCAAAGGCAATGCAAGTCTGTTAACAAAAACTAGCGTATACAATCCTGGGTGCCGGCTAATGGGACACATGGCTGCAGCAATCACTAAATTTCAGTTTCTATTGTGAAACATATTTTAGACTGACAACATGATAAAAACATTCACCTTCCAAGCTCAGATTATTCCTGTGTCTGCCTGCATCCAAAATCAATTTAAGTTGAGCAAGAATAGCTTTACTTTACACATAGGAGAACCACGTATTTGTTATAAACAGTCTGAAGATTTTTCTGAAGCACCTGGCAGCTAAATGGCTGAGGACTGAATGTCACAAATACTCAGAGATCTCCTGAAGAACTATGGTGTCTTGACCATGAGGAAATTGTTTTCATTTCTTAAGTTATAAAACCTAGAAATTGATGGAAAAAATCTAAATTGTCTGCTAGCTTAGCTGGAGAGTGAAATGGCTCATTCCCAGCAGTTTTAGACCATCACTGACAATTTCCCAAATCTTTGGTAAATAATTTCCTATCAGATGTTGCATTCCTGACAGTAAATCCTTAGCTAAGGTTACATGTAAATGGCGAAAGCGTGAGTGAACTCCACTCACCTACTTTGGATGTAGAGCCTTTATAGTTCTCTCCATGGCAATACCTCTGTCCCTTCCTGGATCAGGAAGAGGCCATTTACAAAACACAAGAACTGAATATACATCAGCACTATCAGCAAACATTTCTGAAGATAGCACCTACTGTAGAGGATTAAATAAGCAGCATTTAAGAGTTAGCTATTACGTGTTAGAAAGCTTGAAAAAACCACCCTTTTTTTCTAGCCTAGGACAGGGCTAGAAGCTCTTACACATGTAACATTGTCAAAGAACCCCCAAATGTAAAAAATATTCTGAATTTAAGACATTGGTAATTGAAATGCAACACTGTAGACTGCTGTACACAATTTGATTTATAAAAATACAACAGTCACATATGACTGTGGAAAGACTAAGTAGACTCAGTTTAAACATTTCACTTGTGTCTAGCAACGCTCGCCTCCTGTTTCCGTAGTGCACAGTTGACAACTCCATCAGCTGCAGAAAACTCCCCCTCTCCGACTACCCCTCTGTAATTTAAAGCAATGCACTGCAGTTCATTCTGAGTCAGGGCTAGGATAGGAAGTTAGAGAATCGATTAGAAACAACTGATCTTCTAACAGAATACCGAATTTCATGCTACTGTACCTAAATCTTTATGTGACTGAATTTATTACTGCATCTGCAGGTTTAGTACGAAACACAAGATGAACAGCAACTAGTGAGCTTTGTCTCTCTGCAGTTTTCTGGCACAAAAATCATGGATGTTTCTCTTACAAGTAAGAGGTTCTGGTAGGCATCAAAGCAACTTCAGGCATCAGTGACAGTTCCTGCAAGTTATCATTAAATACACACAACGCTATTGGCATTATCAAACAGTAAAGTGTAGAATAGATTATAAAGCCGTAGTTACTTCTGCATTTAAACTGCTCTTGACTTCATGTCTGGCCAACATGTTTCCAAAGCCATAGAACAGGGCTGCTCGTCCGTGGCTTAATTCGACTAAAGAAAATCTTTACGGTTCTATGCAATAAAAGCCTGAACGGGGGAAAAGCAAACAAAAACCATCACAACAACAGCCAACCCCAAGCCCTTTCTGTAAAAGGCAGTGAAACGGGAATGTCGGGGGCAGCACCGCCCGGCTGCGGGGAAGCCACGTCCCGCCCCGCCGCGCCGGCCACCCGCGGGCAGCCCGGCCCCGGCCCTTCCCTCGGAGGGGCACAGCCCGGATCGAGCCCCGCCGGCCGCCCCCACGGGAGGG
>VWZL01002112.1:3775742-3813427 GCA_013396915.1 Stercorarius parasiticus | reverse complement strand
GGGCTCAGCCCGCCGCCGCCACAGCAGCGATGCCCCGGGCTGCGGCAGCCGCCTCCCTCCTTCCCTCCCCTCTCCCCGCCTCTCCCGCTGCTGCGGCGGCGGGAGGGCCGGTCCCTCCTCCGGCCGCGACGCCCCAGTGCGGGGCCCGCCGGAGCAGCCGGTCAGAGCTTCTTCCCCGTTGGCAATGGAGTCGAGATTGCTTTTATCGCGACAGAGAACTCCTCACCTCCCCGCACGGCCTCGGGGCTGCGCTGCCGCCTCCTGGCTCCGGGGGCGCCTGGGGACATCCCGAAAGGTGACGCGGGGTAAGTGCAGTTATAAATGCCGGGGATGGCACCTGGAGATAAGAAAACCCGGTGAACAAGGCCAGGATTGGATAGATGTTGTCTGTGTAGAGCACTCCTCTATAATTCTGCATGCCACTTAAACTGAGTAAAAGCATTCCCCATAAGAACTTATTTATATAGAGGCCTCTTTTCTGAGGAAACACTGATTTGCTTTGAACTTACAGACTATTGCGCTATATTTCAGCGAACTGTTTCAGCTATTAAAGTGAAATTAACATTCATGTTTTCAGGATTACAATCTAAACCATTTCCGTTTACCCTGTAAATATTCATTCTTCAGTCACGGAAGATCTTTCAGTACTCTCTGAACCCAAACTGCTAAATGCAGGCTGGATCTTCAAGTCCCCGCCTCATTTGTGGCGCCCTTGTTGGCATCTGTACAATTCTTCTGAGACTGTTCGTACAATTGCTCCTGAAAAATTGGCACAGGGGCCAGCTGTCCCCGTCCCTGTGCGGAGCCGTCCCCATGGGTCACGCACAGGTAGTGGGGCAGCTGCTTGTTTTTTAACATGCCTTGAGCAATGAAATATTTTGTTTATGAAATAGGCTTGGGTGCATCACTAACCAAATCTCTGCCTCTCTGTGGAGGTGGAACAGCATGTTGCAGTAAGTCCTGGGCAGGGCACGGCTTCACTATTGATTTCAGCGGGAGCAGAAATAGCAACGCAGAATCCATGTTGCAGGAGAGAGCATGTACGGGGATCATGGGTCTCATGTATTGTTTGAGTCCATGCAAGTTGTTTGCCTCCCCGGGTAGGAACAAGGTCAGGAGCAGTACAAGCGCAGAACTATTTCGTGCCGCAACAAACATAAATGATGTTTGAGAGAGATGTTTCGGTTTATCTGGTGATTCCTGTCGAGGTCAATGGAACTTGATTTTATAGGGAAGGACACTCGATCTGTTTTTCTGCTTTATCAGTGGTCACCGCATGGAACTGGCCTTTGGCCTTGCCGACGTCCAGCTCATTTCTTTGAGGAGTCCTATTCTCTAGTCTGCTACAAACGTGTTAATAAGGTTGAGAGAATTAGCGCAGATGAAGACTGATGTCATTTCAAACACCGTGTCGATCAGATCTCCATTGAAATTACCAGGCTAATGTTTTGGTTTGGCTTTCTTTTAATACAGCAATGTTCTAAAATGCTTAACTACCAGCAGAGATGAAGCAGTATTTGTAACCATGGGAGAACTTAAAACTAAATGAATAGTGTAGGCAAGTCCCTTAGAAGGGAACCCATATTTCAGCTCTGCTTCTGATACTCGGGGTTATAATCCCATGAACCTGAACTGTGCAAACCTCACAGATTTCTTATGGCACACTCATTGCTGGCACAGTATGGTCTACATACCACAAAAAAACACCTCCATATTTGTATTTCTCACAAAGGAAGCCATAGTTACATTATTTTTCTGTCAGCCTTTCAGCAAAGGGTAACTAAAGCGACGCTAGATGAAGCTAAACGCAGGGTATCGGTCAGGAAGGTACTGTGAGGCAGTCCGCAGGCCTTCCACACACAGCCAGCCACACCATTGCTTTTCTAGCCAGCGAGCGGCTAGCAACACCCACCGATGTGTACGTTTAAAAGCATCCACCGCCCATCGGTGGGGCCTCTGGGCTCCCAAGAGCCTCCAGAGCCGGCAGCAGGCCGAGGAGCGGACAGGTCCCTCGGCAGAGCCCTCCCAGCCCGGTCTTCGCCTCTTGTGACAAGTACGTGCCTGCAAGGCCCCTTCTTGAGGCACAACGGGAGCCTGGAAGGTACGCCCAGCTTCTCGCCCTTTCACGGGTTTTCACATGTAGTCACTTGAACTTAAAATTCAGAAAAATTCAATCGTATANGGCGGGCGGGGCACGCGCGGGGCTGGCCGGGAGCGCCGGTTGCCGCGGTAACAGCGGAGCGATTTCCGACAGGGGCGGCGGCTGCCGCGGAGGTGTGAGGCGGCTCGGGGCGCGGGGGCAGCGCGCAGACATGGTGCCCAGCAAGTGCCGGCCCGGCAGGGGCCCTCGGGCCGCCACCGGCCCGGTAGGTGCTGCTGTGGGGAGGGGATGGTGGGCGGCAGCCGCCGCCTCTTCTCCTCAGCCATCGTTGTGCGGGATGCCGGGCAGGAGCGGCGGTGTTCCTCCGCTCCGCGGCTGCGTGTGAGGGGCCGCGCGGGGCTGAGGGCGCGGAGGGGGGCGGCCGCCCTCGGCCCTTCCGCGGATGGCGCCTGGCAGCGGGCCGAGCCCCCCGAGGGCAGCCCCTGCCCCTTCCTGGGGGTGGGTGGGGGGAGCTGGGGCTGGTCCCTGCTGTGACTGACCTGAGGGAGGGTCCCTGCGCTGTCTGTGCCCCTCCGGTTATTCGCTGGGAAGTGGGAATGTAAGCCTTTGGTTAAATGTTTCTGTTAAACGTCTTCATTGTTTAGCAGGTGGGTGCTCCGTTTTGTCACATAAATCCAATTAAATGACTGGCACGTTTTGCCTTAATAAAAAAATTTCTCGTATTTAAATGTAAACATTTGTTTTCTTCATTAATGAAAGTAACATCCCCATGAAAGTCACGCTTTCAGTGTGTTTTTAAAACTAAAAACCTTGGGTTGTTTTTTTTTTTAAATAAAAATTATGTAGTGTTAGTTAGCACTGTGATGTATTCTTTATAATAGTTTTGCAAAATAGTTCGTTTCTTGGTAGATTTTGCTGTTGAAAATACCTTTATTGTTTAAATAAAAAAAGTTGGCATTCAAGTTCTTGTATTGATACGCATTTTTTTGAAAAATATCCCGTTTCTTTTTCTTCCAACTTGCAGGTTAATAATTGTGGTCTTCAGCTGGTTATCCAGACCTCATCGATAACAGATAAAAGCAAACCAGTAATTATTACCTTTACTTTAATAGTTATATTAAGTAATGGTATTGTATGGTACAGCCAAATTTGTATGCTGTCAGATCGGAATTGCCTTTTCAGTGATAATGTGTTGACTTTTAATACAATATCTGATATATCTGATAGTCTTTTGGTAATTTATTTCATCCTATTAAAGATACATAAAGTAAAAACACAGGGATGTACTATAGCCTGCCATACACTTAATATACATAGATACGATTTCTTATGCTTCATCTGTACCTCTCTTCCTCCTGTGATTGTAGTACTCCTTATAGGATGGGGCTTTCTTCTTTATTTAGTCAACTGCAAATGAACGTGCTGGTAACTTCCATATTTTAATTTTGGTTTCCAACACTGAAGCTTTTCAGTTGTAGTATCTTGATAAAATGAATACTCTTTTTGTTGGAGCAACTATTTATTTTTTTTAAAGCATTTGCAGAGTTTCCCCAGAACTGTGGTTGTTGCTAAGGTTGTGTTTGTCTGTGTAAAGATGTTATTTGCATTTGAAAACTCTAACATTTGTCTTAAATATTGTGTTACAGTTTGAATTCCGGATCAATAAAGAACAGTCGTCTTTCCACAATAGACTTCTGCAGCATGATCTGGAAAAAAACTATTCGGGAAGGCAAGGTGATGCTCAAGAGGGCTTGGTTTGTTTGTCTTTTGTATCTCTTTTTATTAAATGAACAGTAAAGAAAGACTGTGTTATGATTAGAATATGTAAGAGTGACAGCTTTTCCTAATTGGCCACTGTAATTCAATATAATTACTGCTGCATCACACCCCGTACCCGCTATCTCTTCTACTGCCTAATGCAGATGTCTTTTTTCATCGTTTTTTGTCCCTTGTTCTTTCCATGGAAGGGCATCCTTTCTTCTACCTGTGAAGCCACAATCTATGAAGTGCCATACTATACAATCGCTCAGAAGTCACGCAATTCTCTACTGTAACATTTTATTGAATGTTTAACATTTTAATCTATTTAGACAAAATTAGTTTCTAATTCAGAACCTCGATATGAGGAGATAGTTTTCTTATTGTACTTGTGTGCTTTTGTCTTTGAAAAGCAAGAAATTTGGTGATACCACTGCTAACTGTGGTGAAGCCTGGAAGAGTCTTGGAACACGCCACTTCTTGCCACGCTGCTGCTGCTTGCCTGTTGTATAAAAACAGTGATTGGTTAGGATAGCAGATCAGTTTAATTATTATGGCAAATTCTTTATTCTTTCTGGTAAAAAAAATAAAGACCAACAGCTGTTCAGAGTGGGTTGATTTTTAGGGATGTTATGCAACTTCTTGTGGAGTAAACTTAAGTCTGCAGTTTGGTTTTGTTCCCCACACAGGAGACCAAAGAGTATTAAGTCCTTTGGTGCGTAATAAGCAGGTGTATCTTCCAGTACCGTCCAGTCTGACAGAACTTTCTGGTTTGGAGTTGAAGCAGAATACAGGTTCTTTATCAGGATTTGGTGAGTCTTCTATTCACACACCTACAAATCCAGATCCCAACAAAGCAGCCATAGTATTAGTTCACATGCTTCAGGTAACAGTGAAAATTTCTCTTGTTAGTCTCTTTTTCTTTTTTTAACTGGGTTTCTTATTGGGAAGTTATGCCCTGTAAGATATGCTGCTTCTGGCTGTCAGAACGTATGACCGAAGAGCAAGCATTGTCTATGCCTGCTATTCCTTTCAGGTATTAAGAGAGGTTAATAGATCATTGTCAGGAAACCACTAAAAATATTTTCCAAAATATAATATAGGCATTTACATACAGGCTTTTTATATGCCTTTCTTTAACAAATAGGGATCTTTCACACGTGTCTTTAGAAGGATGACATTAGAAGAAAAAAGTCACTCTACAGCCATTATGTCATGTTTCAGTCTGATTTTTAAGTCTCTGGTCTTCTGTTTATTGGCTTAAAAACCTGAGACACAACAAATTTAAGACTTTTGCAACAATATTAACTGATTATTTTTGGTCTCAATGATTTTTAAATTTTTTTTCTCCTTCACAGTTTTTTTCACTTTGAAGGATACCTAGAGAAAGTTGGTTGTTATACTGGTTCGTGAGAGTAGCCAGTAATAAAATGTTAGAGTAGCACTGAAAAGATTATGAATCACACAAAAAATTCTTTTACTTATGAAGGTATGTCTTCTAATGTTGTCTTTAGACAGCAATGAACTCACTCTAATGAAAGCAATTAATCTTTGTTTATTGGAGAATTAATGTTTTTGCCATTAACATATTCAATTTATTTGAAGGAAGGGGGAAAAAAAGGGGCAAACATGTAGAAGTTGAGCCTATATTTTTGTGGTAGTACGCATGCACGATTATTTTTGTGGTTGGACTCGATGATCTTAAAGATCTTTTCCAACCTAAATGATTCTATAATTCTGTGATCTATTTTTGACCAATATTTTTCAGTGGATCATTTCCCAAATAAGCCAAAGCTCATGGAAAACATTTGTTAATTTATTTTGCAGGTATTTTTAGTCATCCTCCCTCTTTTTCCTTATATTAACAAAATGGGTAAAGATAGATAGCTTTGTAGATATGTTTTAAATGGCTGCCTGTTTCTTTCTTGATAATGGAGTGAAATATAATACCAGTGGCTACCTTTAAGTGACTTTGCATTTGTTTGTGGCTCAGTGGGACCGTTTCAATGTTTTGGTGCTTTAGTCTCTAGTTCTATCAACATCTACTTGATCTGTGTCTTTAAATTCGTTTTAAGCTAGATTATATCTTTAAATTCAGATACTGAACTTGTGAAACAATTATACAACCTTACCTTAAAACATCATTGGGTAATTCTAAGCAAAACAAAAACATCTACAAAATATCTGCTTACAACAAATTGTTGTTAAAAATGTCTCAGAAATGAAATAAATGGACGTACTTTAGAAAGAGAATGTAGAGAGATGTAGTTGTAAACAAAAAATGGCAGGAGAGAAAACTAGTAACTCAAAAGTACTGAAGACTGGAGCCAAAATGCACTTCCGTGTACTGTCTAACTCTTTTTACTTTTAATAAGAAAAAAAATATCTTCTATTATCTGTAGTTAATGAGATGATTTTACGAAGTCCTAGGTCATATATTCTCTGTATGATTTTCTGATAGATAACACAAATTTTGGGAGCAGCTCATCAATAACGTTTCCTGTATTGCAACGTACTGCTGAGGAAAAAATACTGAATTCTGATAGACTTACCCTGGAAAGGTGAGAGGGTTATGGAGCACGCACCCCATAGCTTGCAACTCTTGTGTCTGATGGTCTAAAGTGATGAGTATCCCAGTAATGCTTGTGGTCAATGGTATGAGTGGTGGGTTTGATTTTCTTGGGTTTTATATGCATGTGGTTTTGAGAGAAGAACTGTGTCCCATAGAGAAATTGTGTATGAGTGTCCTCGTGATGAATATATCCATACAATAGTCATCTAGGCAGTTAGGGCTTTTTATTGTAAACTAAGGAGCCAGTTTAAGAGTTGAGTGCAAGGTCATGCAAGTAATCTATAGAAAGAGGCTATGTCTCCATTAGTTCTAATCTGATGCACTGACTGTAGAATCGTCTTTTTTTTTTTTTTTCCTCCCCTTTAACCAGGACCCAAAAAAAATATCTGAAAGATATTTAATTATAATTTTTTTTTTTTTTTTTGGGGTGGAGGTAAGGTTTATGTAGTCCAAAAAGTTTTGTCAGGTCAATAGGACTCCTTCTGGAATAATCCTAAAATAAGAATAACCACTTTCAGCATTGTTTCCTGTATCTTTTACTTTAAAACTTATCTCATGTTTTTATATTTCAAATGTAAAATTCTATAAACCAAAGAAAAATCGCATAGACATAGAATGCTTCAAATTCTGATCTAAACAAGTTGCTTATGTGTATCTGATGAAAAAAAAAAATTGGCAGGTTGCATCTGTTTAAACTTTAATGTGGTTACAACATGGAACTTCCATGTAGTTTCCATGTAACCAGCAAATCTCTGATTAAGAGGACAGGCTTTCAGAGAATTTTGGAAGCACTTCTGCTGTATTTGCATGCTAACTTTTTTTTTTCATAGTAAGAAGTTACTGCCTTACTTGCAGAGTTTAATTAGCAAACCTAATTACCTTAATGTTACCGTAATCAAGATACGTTCCTCAGTTCAGTAAGAGTGAATGGTTAGAAGGTGGATTACCAATTTTTGACTTACATGTGGCTTTTGATTTATTTCTTTTTCCTTCCAGGCAAAAACTGACAGTGTGCCCGATTATTGATGGGGAAGATCATCTTCGCCTTTTGAATTTCCAACATAACTTTATAACCCGAATCCAAAATATTTCTAATCTGCAGCATCTTGTTTTCTTAGATTTATATGATAATCAGATAGAGGAAATCAGTGGGCTTTCAACTCTTAGATCCCTAAGAGTCCTTTTGCTGGGAAAGAACAGGTAAAAATAATAAAACTAATCTAAAGCACGTTATTACTTTATGGTGTGGCAACTGTGATCTGTCATTGTTTCTGTTACTTACCGAGTTTTCAGATTGTGATGTTAGCTGTGAGACCGGTGAGCTGGTCCTTAACACTAAGTTAACTGTTAGGGATCCCGCTGAGGAAGTACACAGTTTTTGCTTGTAATGTTCTTCAGAAACTTCATTTCTTAGGTAAATTTTAGCAACGGTTCTGAAATATTTTATGTGTTTCTGTCTAATCTTCTGTTCTGATTGTCTGTTAAATAAGTGTTCTTAGATTTGTGTCACAGGTGGAATCTCTTTTCACATCACATAAAATATTGAGTCTTTATAACGTATGAGAAGTATTTCTGCCTGATGTGTTTATCTGTGAAAAAATCAGACAGATGAATCATGGATTTTATTGCTTATCTGTAGGTTCTATTTTGTTGTGAGATACAACTTTCTAGTTGTAGTACTTTCTAAAAATACAGTTCAAATCCTGTAGCTTAATTCTAATAGTTTAATAGAAGTATCTGTGGAATTGCTCACACATCTAAGGGTTGTGCTGATTTTGTTCAGTTTGCTTATTTTCTTTATCTTCAGTAAAGGCAGAACTGGTAAACAAACTTCAGTTATGTGCACATTACAAAGAATACATCTCCTAATTCAGCCTGTATTCAAAACTGACAACTTTCTGTAGTCCAGTATGTTACTAGAGCTTATAGCTTTTACATTAAAAATCTCACCTGTAGAAATTAATTTTGTTTATAGCAAAACATTGTGGCATTGGAATGATAACTTTAAGGTGCTTTAAGGAATTATTTTCCAAATAATAACTATATGGAATGCTGTATAGTTTGTTTACATAGAAGTATGGTTTGGAGGTAGTTAGGACAAGACATACTCATAAATGATTACAAGTCAGAGACCGTTGCTAGCAACTTGTTTTCAGCTTCATCAGCTTGTGTTCTTTATTCTTGAAGCAAATGCAAAATACACGTGATGTTCAATATCATCAGCCAGTAGATGATGCTGTTGAGTATATAATAAGCCAGGCTTGGAATCAGAAAATAGGACAGGACAGAAAAGTTTTAAGACAATGAAGTTGTACAGGGGGAGAAGAAATGCTGCCAAATCAATATTGTCCAAAAAGGACCAGTGGCTTTCAGGTTTTTGTTGGCTGTTGTGGTTTTTTTTTGTTGTTGTTGTTTTTTTTTTTTAATTCTGTGTTCTAACAAACTCTCAAAAGCCTGTGTCACTGCAGTCTTTTCTTTAAACTTATTTGGAATTAGCTCTTTGCCAGTAATAATGTTGTTTCTTTTTATTATTTAGATGTCTGGATAGGTTGGTCATTGACTTTATTTTCTAGTGGTGCAAGTACTCCTTCCTTTTTCATCTTCTAGAAGAGCCATGTACATACTGTGGCTATTGCATTATTGACAGTCAGAAAGGAAGGTGATAGTTTAAGGCACACTCATTCATTTATTCACTTTTTTTATGTGGTTCAGAACTTTGCTATTCTTCTGTTACCATTGGTAGGCAGAAACAAATGGCTAAGTTTTGTATTAGATGGAAAATGAAAGATACTTTTTATCTAATGTGAAAAATAATTTATGTCATAATTGAAATCTTTCAGAATAAAGAAGATCTCAAATCTGGAGAACTTAAAAAATCTTGATGTTTTAGATCTTCACGGAAATCAGGTACAGTACAATAACTTGATCATTTAAGTTTCTTGTGTAGGCATCATGTGTTTCCTGTGTCTCTTACCAAACCATTGCTTTTTGAAAGGGAGCTGTGAGTAAATCTTGCAATTTTTGAGGTCACAGAAATCAGTAAATTGATAAAAGGTGGTATGATGTTATATTGAATCTTTGTATCAAGTCTCTTGTATTTTCAGCATTGCACTTTTGGGAAGTTACAGTGATTAAAATGCTGAGTCAACTGAGTGTAATGGCACACGTGATACAAAATGTTCCATAATTGAGTTGTTTAAAACAACATATAGTTATTATAACTATATATGACCAATGTGTGAATTTTCTGAATTCCTGTTCTGACAGTTTTGATGTCTTATCGACTTCTCTGTGTGTGTTCTTTATTATACAGTTGCTTGACAGTGCAGAATGGGAATGCTTTTTTTTTTTAAAGAGAAAAAAAGATAAAAACAAGCTAGCATTATAATGAGTTATTATGTGATGTGATAAGTTTATGGCTTCTTTGAATAACACTAGTCCAATAGTATGCGTGTTGTACAGTGGCAGAGTCAGTGTAGGGACAGATAATGACATCTTAGAGCCTTAGAGTGACTATGTTTAGAGATGGCTAAGTGTTTGTGTAGTTATAATCCTTTTCTTATTGCTGTTCTAAGTTTGGGGGTGTTTCTATGTTTTCGATAAAAATACTTGCAGGCTAGATATGCGTCTGTGCCAGTCAGTACATTTCCATAGTACAAATGGAAGAATCGCTGATGGAAATGAAACACAGGTCATGCACAACTCTAGCAAATGATTGTAAAGTAGATCTGGTTTTTTTTATTTTTTTTTCCCTTCCAGTGTCTGTACAATTCCGTTTACATAAGCTACAACTTTATTAGGACTTTTGGGCATAGTGCCCAATTGGCTGCTGCTAGATCAGCTTCATAATAATAGGTCTACTTTGGTCGAGAGAACTTAACAAATTATCCTGTATCAAGAGTTAAATATTAAGTCTCCAGAGCATAAGAAGTGCTTTTGATTTTCAGAAAGTTTTAATCATAAATGTACATGTGAAGGGCACAAATGTTAGGAAATGAAATGAATTGTTTCCTGCATGTTTTTTTTAATAGGTTTAGTGTATTTTTTTATGGAAAGACCAAATAAAGACTTTGAATTTCTCTTCGATTAGTAGATTATCTTTCTGTTCCTTTCCAGTTTAAAGATATGCAAGTTTTCATGTTAACATTCTTTTTTCTTGTCTTTGAGGAATTAAAAATTTAAAACACCAATCTGCCATAGATGTTGTTACTTATTTCTGGAGGCATAAGGGAAGAAATGTCTCAAACTCAGCATATCAGTTTAGTGTACTAGTGTCTTGGTTCGAAGTCTCGGGGGGAAGGAGTGGTTGTTGTTGTTTGCTTGTTTAATAATGAATAAGAGGGCTCTGTCTTTTATATAGATTTGTGGGATGGTTATTTATGGCAGCCTTCTAGTCTATCTTAAATGGTACACATAGTGAATTTCTCAAGAACAGACTGCAACTTCAAAATCCGTGTTCCAATATTCCAGAACATAGCAATTTAAACAACAGATCAGTAGAATTAAAAATTATTTGTTTGTATATAGTTCAAAATAGTGGATTCTGATCATTGTTCTGTTGATGTAGTGTCCTGTCTCTAACATACATTTTTTTTTTTAATTTGGTACAGAATAATTAAAATCAAGAATGCAGAAACAGAATATCCTCAGTCATAATGAAAAATAGTAGAAAACAGGATTTACATTATCTTAATAAGCTCGATACATCTGTTTCCTTAGATTGATTATGGTGTTATCCTGCACCCAGTTCTTACAGTAAAGATCTACAATAAATCTAGTCATTTTTACAATTGAGAACCAGTGATGGGCAGCAACTTTCCTTTATCAGGGTGGTTCTTATTTCAAGTAGAGGGTGTAACGGCACTTCCGTGGTGTGCATCACTTATGTCTTATTTTCTTATAACTATGGAAAAATGTAATTCACTTTAGGCATACAAAAGCGTCATTGACTGCCAGTGTGGTACGAATATCTGTATGTGCTGTGTGAATATGAGATTTCCTCTGGGCATCATTTTCCGTTGCTCACTTCCAGTAACTGTGAAACAGACTATATAGGTTACTTAATGTTACCATCTTTTCAGTCATACTCTGTTATGCTTACAGATATTTTTACAGTACTTTTGTTTTCATTTTACATTCAAAGTTGTGTTTCTTACGGATGCGAGAAATTATTTAATGCTGTGTACGTGGGAAACATAACCTTGATCCAGCACAAAACTTTAAGACAATTTTCTAGAAAAGACAGCTTGCTCTGTGGTATCATCTATATCTTGTTGCCAGGAACATTTTCAGGATTTTCTTAACGTGATATTCTTGGACCACACTGCAAAGTTCATGCTGTTAAAGGCACTACTCAGACTTGCACACTTGGTTCTGCATTTATTTTTTGATTGTATTAATTTAAAATGATGCTTTTGTGTTTTTGAAGAAAACGTTTGTAAGTATTACAAAACCTGTCCTTGTAGTTAAGTTAATGGAAGGGATTTTGATACCAAACTCTCCAGGAAGAAAGAGTAGATTCTTTCAAGAAAGCCATTGGTAAACTGAAACTTGGATGTAAGTTTTGTCTGAATGCTGTCTGCTCAATGAGCAAATTGTTGCATAGACTGTAATTTCTTTAGATTTGCTTTGCCTGGAGAAGAGAAGCCTCAGGGAGTTCTTATTGATGTATATAAATAGCTGATGGGAGGGTCTAAATAAGATGGAGCCAGACTTAGCTCAGTGGTGTCCAGCAAGAGGACAAGAAAGATTGAAATTCCTGCAATACAGGAAACTTGTTCAGACTTCAGAAAAATGTTATTGTCAGGGTGGCCAAACACTGGAGAAGGTTGCCGAGAGAGGTGGGAGAATCTCCATCCCCAGAGGCACTCTAAGCCTGACTGGACGTGGTCCTGGGCAGCCTGCTATAGTTGACCTTGCTTTGAGCAGGGGGGTTGGAAAGGGTAATCGCCAGAATCCCCTTCTGACCTCAACTGATGCTCTGATTCTGTGGCTAGAGTTAGTTCAGATTAAATTCACTATCTCTTCCTATTTTTCCTTTTTAGCAGCAGGGGAAATAGAAGAAAAGAATAGTAGAGAAGAAGAATTATTTTGGGGATATTAGTGAACTGACAATTCTTCATGGCAAAAACGTCCCCTGTAAAGCCATGAAAAACCTCTTTGTTAGATGAATGTGGCAGTTCCTTGAGCTGTAGTGCACTGAATCAACATCCTACTACAGTACTCATTGAATGGCACTTTGTATTTGGGGTTAGGATAGGAGTGTTCCTGTGGTTTTGATGTGCATAAATCCCACACATTTGATGAAATTATGCATCGAATCTGTTGGTCTTTAGAGCACTTTCTCTGCAGTTTGCGCTGATTGCTTCTATTCATTGATTCTGCTACTGCTTGAGAGTAAAGGTTGATCACAGGTTGCTTTGTGGAGCATTTTGGTGTTTTATTTGTTGAGAAATAAGACAGTTGAATTTTCTTCAAACTTGTTGATTTGTCTATTTCATAGAGTCATCCTCTGTGGTTCATATTTAGAACAGTGATCTATTTTACACCTCTTTTTATTCTTTGTATTAATATATATAGAACCTCTATTTTGATGGGGGTTTTGCCTTTTGAAGTTGCCATGTCTTAGTTAATAGAAGATGAGGACGCATCAATATTTTTTTTTTTTTTGTGGTAAAGACAGTTCTATTAAGGGGAGAATATCTGGTGAGCAGTCTTCATCACAGTAGAGGATTAGCTGAATATTTGCTGCTTGCATACAGTTTACTTGAGGTACAAGTTAACTTGCATTCAGTAATTCTGGTACCACCAGCTTTCCTCTGCAGTCAGACAGACAATTCCAGAAGGTGGTTTAACATGTTTGTTAGACTCCAGTAGATGAGAAGAGTCACATTAAGTGAAATGCTACCATTTAAATGGTATTGCCTGGCAACAATAATATTATTACTGTAATATACTATGGAATATAAATTGCTACGGTAGTATTACTACTTCTGAGTTATGATGCAGAACAGAGTTTTTCCATAGTCTTTGTTTTCATGGTTTGGCTTCTCTGATGTCATTAAATAAAACTTGTAAAATTCAATGTAGCAGGTTATAGCAAAACCCAGTAAATCCTCCCAATGCCTTTTGGCAAATAATTTTACCAGATTGACTCTTGAGTGAATGTGATATTCCACAATTCTTTCTGAGAACATTGAACGTGCTCACGTCTCTGGCAAGAAAAAGTATTATTCTTTTTACTACCACTTTTCCCCTTTATGGTTTGTGTATGTTATAGGACATAGTTACAATAAAATACTAAAATATCTTATGTGTAATATCCATTACATAATTTCTGACCAAATAGTTTTCATCCTTCAGTAGTTTAATTCACTACAGGAATATTCTAAGGTGCTTGCAATAATTTTAACTTTTTTGGTGTTCAAAGCTATTGCTAAAAAGGTGCATTATCTCTTATATGTTACCTGTGATCCCAGAGGATCATTGAACAAGTAAATCTTGTGTACAAGTTATGTTAAAGGTATTTGAAATGCATTAGCCTAAGAAAAAAAAAAAGTCAACTCTTTCATTACACACAGTAGTTTTACGTAAGGTAGGAAATCTTAGCAGTCACTCTATAGATGCAGAATATAAATGCTCAAGTAGGATATGGCCAGAATATCAATATTATCAATCATATTTTTCAAAAATAGTGCTACAGCCTACCAATTATTTAGAAATTATTTATTTTTGTTAATGTTCATGGAGTAGTAGCAGTTAAGAGGAAAGCTACATTCCTTTTTTTAGTCTTAGTCCCTCCCTCCCTCCCCCTTGGGGTGTAAATCAATCCCATAGATGGAATGCAGATTGTGAAACTTCCAAGACTGGAATGTTTCCAAGAGGTTAGAGGTGAGGCAAAACAGAAGGAGGAAAATTTCATTTTTGTTCACTTTTGGGAAAATATTTTGATTTATTTGGGTGCTGGGTATTCTGGATAACGTGATTTGGTCTGAACCTTGAGATTTCTCTTGCCCAAAGTGAGAAATGTACTGGGAACTGGATGTGGTTTAAAACATTGAGGTATAGTATTCTGCAGTGCTTAATGATAAACCTCGGAGGATTTCTTTATTTTCCAAATTAAGATTTTTAAATGTGTTACTACTTAAGGAAAATCCCTTCATATAACAAATAATCAAAAAAAGGTTAAAAAAAATAAAAAAAAACAGTGTAATGCCTAGTGAAATATTGCACTCAATGCCTACACTTCATAAAAGGGACAGAATGTGAATTCCCCTGTCATGTTACTACTCTTTGCGTGTTTTCCTACATGATTTAGTAAGGCTCTTGATTTTAATACTGCCAGTAAAAATTTGTAGGAAAATACAGCATCTTAATAGCATTTACTTAAATTTTTATGTAGAGACTCTGTTTCTATGGTTATTAACATGCTAATATGGACATAAAATACTACATCATTCAGAGACCCTGCACGTGATTGTGTGTGTGGTATACTTAATGCACTACAACTTGCATTTAACTTTGAACTAAATGTTTAATGTCTAAATAATGTGCTTCCAAGGACTCTGGGTACTCTATGGAGAGAACACTGATTGTTTTCTTGATCTTTGCTGTCAAGGTAAATAGTATAAATGGTATATCTTCCATGTAAATATCTTTAAAACCTTCTTATTTTAGATAGGGTTAAAATGGACTTTATTCTGTCATATAGTGAACTGATGCATTAAAGTTGAGTCAAGTTGAAATTGAATTTAATTCTAAATTTAATTTAGAATGAAATTTATTCTATAATCCGTTAAATTTTAAAAAGTCATTGTAGTTATTTTTTGTTTTCTGTTTAATTCTGTGAATCATTTTCCTCGCCAAAAGAGATAAGTAAAAGGGGGGCGGGGGGGGAAAGCAACTTGATTTTTTTGTAGGCCTGGATTTCGTTTCAGTAATCTCAGAAATGTGTGTTAAAAGATACAACTTTTGTGCAGTTTAATTATTGAGTGATTATGTGGTGCATAACAGTCTCCTCTGAAATATATCTGTTGCATAACTAAGTAAACAAGAAAATAGAATAATGTTTTTGTTCAATGTTTATAAGTAAAGTATTATGTATTTGAAAAAGCAACTAAAATGGTTAATAATTCTTCTTTATTTATAATTAATAGAAAATAGTCATAGATACAATTTCTTTTTAGTAAAAGAAGTATAATTTGAATCCTCTAAAAGTGACTTGTTATCTAATTCATGCCTAATAGTACATACTAAAAGATGGTGTATCTGCACTTGTGAATGCATAATTGAAACGGAGAAAATCCAGTAATCCTAAACCTTAGCAAACAATGAGGAGTATCTCTATACATTGCTGACGAAATTGTCTTTGCGATAGCAATGAAATGCCAGGATTAATATTCTACAACGTGGCATGTTGTAATTTTGGCTAAGCAGACACCTGCAGAGGTCCATGCACTTCATGCCAACCATCTGCTCTTGGCTTTGCTTTTACAAGTCTGTCTAAATATATTGTTCCAAATGGTGGTATTTTCTGTTCCTTTTGCAGTAATATTTTTGTATCCTGATAATTTTTATTTTCTGCATATAATACACATAAATGGAAGATGTATAATAGTTTAATTAGCAGTTGAATCAAAAAGTTGGTTTAAGATGTCATTTAATTTTGGTTTTGCTATCTACTTATGTATGCTTTTTAATGGAAAAATTGCTGGAATACTTTTCATAGCGGCATATTCAAGTCGCGTCATAGACTTACAGATATATATACACACACATATGTATGTGTACACGCATATATGAAAATTACCAACAACATCCGTCTCTGGAGAAATTAAAAACCCACCTGAACACGTTCCTGTGTAACCTGCTCTGGGTGACCCTGCTCTGGCAGCAGGGTTGGACTAGATGATCTCCAGAGGTCCCTTCCAACCCTACCATTCTGTGATTCTGTGATTTTTGTGTTCTCAAACTGTTAAATTACAGCTACCTTAACCTCTTCCCCCATTCCAGGAGCTGCTGGACACTTTCTGGAAATTGTCAGGGCCAGATTTGTATTGGTCTAGAGCATCAGAAAGTTCATTATCACTGGGAAGGTGTGTGACAACAGTCACTATCTTGCTTGTCCGCATCCAATTGCTGTTGGCAGCTTCGGGGAGGAATCGTGTGCCTGAGGACAGGGTGTTGGAGGGAGCGTGCAGTGGTCCAGCAAGTGATCATTCTAATTGAAAGGGAATTCATTATACTTGCTAGTAGCTTTGTGCACTGTATCCTTGGATGTACTGCCACATCTTGTGTGAAGTCTTTTCCTCAGGATAGACCTGCCTTCTTTCTGCCATATAGCATGGGCTTCAGTAAGCATGTGATAGGAGTATCCTGCGCAGTGGCAATACTTCATCTTCTCCATGAGACATTGCTGTATGCAAGTCCTGCGTAAGGGTCTGGATAGATGCTGGAGGACAGATTGCAAGACTACTGTGAGAAAAATATCTGGATAGAGATCCTTGAGTGCTTATAAAAAGCAGTGCCTATGTCAATAGAGCAATAATTAATGCCTTTGTAAAACACGGTTGCGTTTCTAGAAGTCAAAAATAAAATCAAGGAACAGTAGCTATTACTACTCTTCCTTTTTTTTTTTTTTTTGGTCAATGCCACATGAATCTTTAAAACAGGGAATTAAGTATAAAAACAAACCTCGGGCAGCTGCCTGTTTAATGTAGCTTAGTCGCTTTGTTTGATCCCTCCATTTTCTAGTCACAGGAAGCCATGAATTGCCAAAGAAGTGCTGGGGACTGTCAAGCAAGTGTGTTGCGTATCAAACTAAGGATGCTGTTGCTTTCTTTTCTAACTTTTGAGTGTGTCTTACTGATTCCAGCAATTACCTGCTCGTAAAACTTCCTTACAAGTTCCAATTTCAGAATAATGGCTTTCTTCTCCAGAGGGCTGTGGCTGCTCCTTGCCCCTGACTCACAGCAGGTTCCTGTCCTCATGACCTGCCGGAAAGTCCGTCTGTGGAGCTCCTGTAGATAGAGCTATGAGTGCTGCTGCTGGTTTTTTAAGAGGCATGAAGGGAAATCGGTGCAAGAGTTCTGCAATGGTAGTGATATGATGCTGCATGTTCTTGTACCAGGTGATTTGGATGTGTGTTTGAGTGCCTTTGCAGGCAAATTAAGGATCAGCTGTGCACAAGATTTCTCCATTTTGACATACTATGATACCACCAGTGTCCTCTTAGTTTTATGGTGTCTTCGAGGTTGCTGCTACAGAGCAGCACAGCTGAAATAACCTGATTTCTGATGGTAAGGAAGGAAACATTCACTGGTTTTGCTGCAGTATGACTAGAAAGATATTAGTGAAGTGAATGCTAGTACTTCATCTCTAGCAGACCATAGCTTGTTTTCAGCAATTTATGACATGATTATCATGGTTTAGAAAAATACGCAAGAAGCACACTATTGTATTAAGTTGATTGTTCAGGTATACTTTTAAAAAATATAAATGTATGCGCTACATATATCTGTTGTATATCTCTATAAAACACAGTATGCATTTTTGTAATTATACCTCTTTCACAGATTACTAAAATAGAAAACATCGGTCATTTGAGTGAACTGAGAGTGTTAAACCTTGCCAGAAACCTGCTAAGCATTGTAGAAAACCTTAACGGACTGGATTCTCTCACAGAGCTCAACCTTCGTCATAATCAAGTCTCTGCTATAGTAAGGAACAAAACTCTTGTCTTTTCTTTCTTTTTAACAGAATGCACTGTTACTGTAACTTGTTTAAACCATATCAGCATTTCAGATTTGTGAAATCTTGTGTTTTCCCTGTATTGTGTTGCTTATCTTGTTCTGCTGCAATACGTACTCTTACAATATAAAGGTGAAACAAACAGCAATTTGGTTTTGGTGTTATTTTCTTTAAATGTGATCACTCGTTGTGATTCAAGTCTTGATAGCTCATGATAGTTTTTTAAGAGGGGGAAAAAAATATTCCAAAGCAGTTTTGTGGTCTCTCTATCATAGAGAGACTTTTCTTCCATACAAGTTCGTTTCCTAGAAACAAACCCTCTCTTAATTTCTGTAGCTCAGCTAAGTAGTTGGACCATCTTAAATTTCATCTCCTTATGAATATTTCTGAGGCAAATGCAGAGAAAATAGGTATTGATCTTAAAAGCAAAATTTCCCAATTGAAGCTTTAACCCAGCATCGTAAGTCTTTACATTCTAAAAAACAAAGCTTTTCACTTCACAGTTTATGAGTTATAGTTCAGGGATGGCAAATACATTGTTTGAACAAAAACATTTTAAAATAACGCAGTAAGTCAAATAGCTATATTTTTCTGGCCTTCAAAATTCCTTTAGTTCTTGGTCTCCTATTGCTGGCGAGTCTTTCTTTTCTCAGATTTCTGCTACTTGTCATATATGAATTGTTGTTGCACTTCAAAAATAAGAAATTTCTGCTCATTGGTGATTCTGTTACTGTACCTTCCCCGTATATCAGTTATGTTACCTAGAATTCTCTTCCTTGCATGTAGCTGCTGCCTTTTCACTCCTTGTGGGTGTAGCTGGTACTTTCGCCTTGTTTCCTGCTGACACAAATGGAGAGTCAGCATGAAATTTAAATTAGCGAGTTACAGGCTTGGACTCTCTGCTATACTTCAATTTAATGTTTTAGTCTTTCCTGGCCAGAGACGGTGTTTCAGAAGATGATGTTCTCTTCAGGGAACTACTCTATTTTGTCTAATTGGTTTTGGGGTGTTTTTTTTACCCTGGTTAAATGCTAATGGAATAGGGTGGGGGGTGGGGGTGTGATTTTTTTGTTTGTTTGTTTTGCTTTTAATGGCATGGTGATTTTTAGCAAGTATGATGCTAACAGTTCTTTCACTAGAGGACTCTTAAATCATATGAAGTCAAGTCTTAGACATGTCGTGCTGTCTGAAACCTAAAGTAAATATATGTCTCTCCTAAAATAAAATCTTTTTCTTATTTTAATGATATGTATTGTCTCTTTCTCTGTGCGCAACAATGTACATGTATTTTTTTGCTTAAATTTGTTTTGAATTTTTTGAGGACAAACACCCTGAAAAAACGAAAGCTGCACTGCTATTGTATTGAAATTCGGAATCTGCTGCAATATGATATTACTGAAAATCCAAAACCAGAAGCAAATGTATCATTTTATGGAAAGAAGATCCAAAATATTGTTATATTATTGCTGGAGTACTTGAGTAGTGGAGGGAGGGGGTTTAGATTTCTTTCCTTTAAGATGAGGTTTAGGTTTCCTTATGGCTGACTATGTGTGGGGTTGGGTGTGGGTTGTCATTTTAATCGTGATATAGTTACGATGTAGCACTTAACTGCAAAACTTTCACTGTAAGTTCATTAAAAGACTTTGGTTTCTGTGTTTTAGTTTAGTTTTTGGACTGTATTATCATTAGTTACTATGACAACCCTATAATTATGAATCAGGCTTTTTAAACTTGATTATTTCTTTAAATGAAAGAATCTAACCTCGGTTTAAAAAAGTTTGCCCTTCCAAAATAATGGAATAAAATCAATATAATGTAAATAACTTTCAGTACATTTTTTGTGAACCTTCCTTATTTTTCACCACCACCCTCACACACGCTATAAGTGTATTATTCCTGTGTGGGAAAGATGATATTCTCATTTGTCAAACAAAATGAGGTCCCATACTGAACTCCATGCGTGTTGTAGTTAACTGTATTGAATAATTCAAGTTATCCAACTAGATTGTAGTTTGTTTGAGCAATTAAACATATAATAACATCTTACAATCCACTGGCCTCAGATTAGCAATTTTGGGACTGTTTTTTGTCTTTGAAGTATTCATTAGAGACTAGAAATCTTTGAATCACAAGTGGTTGTTTTTGCAAGAATAAATTGTAGTTTGTCCAAAGCTGTAGGATTTGAAAAGGTCGTCCTGATGCTTGATTTATAGAAGAATTTTATCTTGTAGGATTGGAAGTGTCTTCAAGAAGTCTGACTATTCAAGAAGTCTGAAGAATAGCGAAGAGACAGAATAAATGCTTACAAAGGGGCTCACATGGCATTAAAAGCATGAATCTATACATACCATGAAAGATGGAATGTCTATTTACTTTCCATCCAGTTGTGAATCGGGCTCCACTTTTAGGAAGACAAGCTTTGTTTTTGTTTGAAAGATGGACCTGCTTGATTGCTTTGAGGTATTAAGAGCTTAGAACTTTGGGTTTTGTCATCTGCAGCTTGATCTTAGACTTGAGGGAGGACTGGTCAAGGTGTTCACCATCTTTTCACAAAACATCTCCTGCCCTGTATGTCCACTGCCCTATATGATTTTGTATCCAAACTGAAGTAGATGGAGGCTTTGCTTTTTTTTTTTTCTTTTTCCCAATCCTGTATTCTTTTGGTTTTGTTTTTTTTTCCAAACACCTAAGGTGTTTGCTATCACGAGTATAAGATTTGCAACATATGCTAGTTATTGTCTTCAGGGGAAATTAGTTTGTTTTCTTCAGTGCAGAATTATTTGATTAATTAAAGTCTGCTGCTTAAGAGTTCTGTGCACAACCCTGTAATGCCTGTCTTCATGTGTGTGTCCACCTGTATCGTGTACCCCCACCCCTTTTAGCATCAACACTAAGTAGCCTGAGGGACAGAGGGGATGTCCAGGTATCATTCTGTTGTGAACTGAATCTTTCCGTGGTCTGATCTGGAAGGGTTTAGAACAGCTCTGAACCCCTGAACCAGGGGTTTTGCAGCTACAGACCCAAGTTAATAAGCCCTGCTTAGCGTGTACAGAACTATGACTCAGCAATGCTTGTTAGCTCACATGCAGTGTGTCATTAATAGCAGCTGCACGGTGTTTAGTGTTCGCCTCTTTGGGTAGAATGAACTTTTTCAGTTTCTGGAATGCTATGTAGACGTGTCACAAATCCGATGGAGTGAGGAAGGGCTGTAGATTTGATTTGTGGCTAAAATAAAGGCAGAGAGCTATGTAACACTTCCCTGTGCTGTAATAGGTTTGTGTCCACAGGTTGGAAGTTGGAGTATGTTCCATAATAGCATAAGGAGATGCAGGCTCATAACTGAGGGGTTAGGTAGGCGGTGTGAATGGTATATGAAACACTGCAGCCTGGGCTGTCTGGCCATTATGGATTTATATTTCATAAATGAAGTTTGATCTTACTTGATATGTTTCATCTTACTAATATTTGAGCTATTTGCTATTTAGAGGTTTTCTGTAAAGGTCTTTAGTGGCATGTATTAAATTCAAAATTTCCCATTCTGGAAAGTCAGTCCTTATAAATTTTAATTTTAAAGGTGACGGAGTCCTTCAGATCATTCTCTGGCAGAAGAGTCACTGCTGTTTGGTAGTGCTAATTGCACTGCAGTATTGCATTTCAAAAACCTTCAGCATGGTCACAAAATTAACTTTTTTTTTTTACAGTGTGTTTATCCTGCAGCTTAAATGCTGAGACAGCACCTTGGCTTATTTCCCAAAAGCTTGTTCAGAAACCAGCAGCAGCCTTTCCTCTTTTCTTTAACATCATTTGCTTTGCAAGTGATGCAGCTTGTTCTGCAGAGTAGATATCTGCACTGAAACACTCCCTTGCAGTCTGCACTAGGGAGAAATGGAGCTGCACGTTCAACAGAAATCAATGTTGCAGCAAGGTTATAGCATATAGAAAGGAAAGTATTTCATCAGGCAAAGTAGAGAGGTTCAAAAACTACTTTCAGCTACTGAATTTATGCCTCTCTCTTTCCTTCTAGAAAGATGTGGATACTTTGCCCCGTCTCCAACGTCTCTTCCTCAGCTTCAACAATATATCTAGGTAAGGGAAATACCAGTTTGCTTCCTATCAGTAATTTGAAGTGTCCTATTGGAGCTGTATTTCATTAAAATTTAAATTCAAACACTGCGAATGCAGATACTTTTTTTTTTTTCCCTAACATATCAGATAGCATAATCAAGCCATTATGTATTTTCTACTTTAAACATAAAAATTCTCAAAACCCTTTGCATTTACATGTAGTTGTACTATAAGTATTCTACCAAGAAACTTATGTTTTATTTAAAAATCATACTGTTTATAATGATGATCAAAATTAAAAGTAGTTTTGTAAATATGTTGTTTTACTGTTAAACTACATATCTGTTAAAGCAACATCACACAAGGTACGTATTAACATACGATCACTGTATTTATGGAGTTACACAAACTGCTGAGTCAGATTCTGCTTACAGTGATTAGATTATTTCATGCTTGTATTTTACTTGTCCATATATTAATAAAGTCTGAAAGATATATTCATAGTTATTTTCCCTTTTAAGCCAGACAGCAGAGGCAGAATAGCTCAACTTTCAAAGCAGGGCTTCTATAGTTTCAAGTTATTAAGTGCATTTTGTTATAAATAGAAATGTTTGTCTCCTGTGCTTTATCCATATCTATGCATTTTTGGAGTCTGCTTTTCTACTGGTGCCAATATTTAAAAAAGAAAAAAAAAAGTGCCTGCATTATCTTCAGTGTGGTATGTCCTTTTTTTTTATATACCTTAATCACCACAAGCCTTCTTTGCTTAGAATCAGATAATTTAATGTGGGATAGGGGAAAGATGCTTCATGTTCTAATTACTGACAATACTGTGCTGTTCTTGTGGTATCTGCGTTCTCTGTAAAATGTTATACTTAGTATGAGCTTTTATTGTAATAGGTGCTTGAATATTTTAAGTTGACCTGCATTATGGCTTTTGCAGACAGCTCCAACCTACTTGTCTGTGTTCCTTAGGTTCTTAAAGTACCAGCGCAGTAGATCTCCTTAAATACTCACGGGTATTAAACATTTAAAAATCAGAGATGAACTGCAGTAATCTTTAATATGCACTTCCCTTAATTAATCTGCTAGAGAAAGGGTTAGCGTTTTGCCTCTCTTGAATAATTTCTAGAATTGATAGATGCCTTTTGTTTCTGCTTTTCTAAAAAATGCCTTAGCTTGGCAAGAACAATGAGGGGACTGCAGTAGCTGGCTCCCTTGCCATCAGGGAGCGTCACTGCAGTCAGTGGAATTTCTATGTCTTTTTATATACTTGGTATGTTTTGTATAGCTTTCTGACTCCTTTCTCAGGTTGTTTTATGCAAGCTCATGTTATTTTAACGGTCTTCAAAGAAGAAAAAATGTCTCTGAGATTTTTAAAGTAGATTTCTCAAACTTTATGTAATCGGTAGCTTGCTTCTTGGTACTTAATCATGATTGCTGTCATTTATTCATTGGGGCTGCAATTGACTATTGATAGATGTAGTCTTAGTTTTCATGTAAGCTAGAAATACTTATTTAGAACATTCATGCAAATATATAATTTGGTTTTAATTTGTAGTTGGAATCTTAATGTCAAACGAAAGACCTTGTTCTTCTATGAATTTGTATACATATGTGGGTAGGTAGGTGGGTGGATCAGTTTAACTCTTTATTTACCAGACATGATTTTAAAACAAACACAAAGTTTCTTTTAATGATAACATTTAGCTTGGGTTTTCTGAAATATTAACCTTCTACTGCATATAGCAGTTCTGAAGGCCAAAAAACCCCATTAATTCTTGATTTTGAGTTATGTAGTAGATAAGTCTTCTAACAGGAAAGTGATTGAATATAGAAGTATACTGTTGACCATCTGTGTTCTGATACTTGGCTTCATACTGTTTGAACTGACAGAAGAAGCTGTATGCAACCATAATACTAGTGAATTGATGTGTTACATCTGAACATTCCTACAAACCTTTTAAATGATTTTGTGTGGTTTCATGAATCGCTTACCTGGGTTTACTGTGTGCCATATGGTAATTTAAAAAATCAATTCTCCTAGAAGCAGCTGTGTCTATACAACTGACTTTTCTTTTAGACAATGAAACTGATACCAGATACTCTAATTAATTTATCTGTAGTTGCATAGCTAAACCCTGCAAATGGAAACAAATAAAAAAGTATATTGCCAAAACCTGGTTATATTTATATTACAGGTTCATTAAAATATTTTATTAGTGATCATTTGAAAAAAAAAGTAGCATTTTTGGGGCAGTGCTCCCATGGAAAGTTTTGCTGTTTCCTATTTTTGTATGTCAGCAAAAATCCTTGAGTCTTAAATTGATACATACTGACATATATGAATTAATATTTCAGTAAAAGATTTGGGAATGCCTCTTTAAAATTGTCGCTATTTAAAGCATGAGAATCTATCATGGGTTTAATCACTGACGTTCTTTTTCCCTTATGCTTCAGAGGAGGCCTCAGAATGCTGCTGCTTCTCTGCAGAGCTTTTAGTAAAAAAGGATGTATTAGAAGTCCTACTTCTGGCTTCAGCCCAAAAATATTTAACAGTTACAAACTGAAGACGTTCATACCTGATGGCTGAATGTAATATATATATGTATACATATATAAAACCAGTTATAAAGAAAGGGGAGAAATCCCATTTTCAATTTGTCATGTGATACTGCAAAGAGATTACAGAAACTATTTTCTTCAGGAAAGAGATGCCACTGAGATTCAGAAAGAGGGTTATTGCTCATATTTCAAAATATGAAACCAGGGAAGACCAGTTTTGAATCTTGGAAACAAAATGCGTATTTTCACTGTTACGCTGCTGTCCAGGTCAGTGCTACGTTGGCTATTTCATTTAGTAAAGCACGTTGTCTAGCCACATGGAAATAGTTGGATACCACCTCAAAGGACATGTAATTGTTGTTCTTCATTTGGTTGCTGTATAGGAAACCTGAGAGAAGGAATCTTCTTAGCCCAATAAAAGTAAGAAAATATCTTTTTTTTTTTTTTCTTAGCAGAATGAAAATTTTATAAATGTGCTGTTAAATATTTGAACAAAAGTAGTACAAGGGGAATGAAAGGTTGACTGGTAGCATCTGTTTTCGTCAGTAGTTTAGAGGTTAGAAACCTGGGAAAACCCAAGTTTTCTTCCTTGACGGAATGTTTTTTGAACATACAGTTCTCTGTTGGGTATTCTGTCAGACTACAGGAAGTATGTTGCCTACCTTCTCTTCTCCAGAGCTTTTTCCCCTTTATGGAACATGCTTTAAAAAAATCATTAGTGCAAATGTATAGAGAAGGAACAACTGTCTTCCTAAGTAACAGAGGACAAGTGTCCTGTGTCCTGTTCTTGTCTACTAAATGCGCACATGTGAATGCATATCACTGGTGGAGGTTGAGATTACACCACTCCAGAATTCTCTGCTGCTTAGTAGTTGCCACACTCTCGTATGAGGCAGGAGAAGTGGGTTTGCATCCCCTCTGGCAGAGGGGAGAATTGGATCCAGGACTCCGAAAATGCGTGCAAGATGCAAAACTGATGTATTCTGAAAAGGTTTCCAGGAAATGCTTTTTAGTAAATTAGCCCAAATTCACAACTCATTTCTGTGTTGCTGAAACTACCATTTTAGCAAAGATAAATTCACCTAGGAAGAAAGGAGCACAGGGAAGTAGAGGTGGTTGCCAGTGTTTGGTAGGACTCCTGCAGGAGAAGGTCTTTTGGAAAGAGAAGCAGACATTCCACTCAAGAAGATTGACTGAGGCAGTCTGAAACAGCATCATCCACAGCTGCTTTGAATTTCACGAGCAGGTTAGACTCCTTTGTGGTGAACAGAGGCTAGAGAGAGCACTGAGATGTGGCCTCTGATTCCTGTAGGGTGGTCACCACTTGGCTCTGTCACAGCAGTCTGCGTGCTGAGAAGCAGACAGAAGCTTGCTTGTAAAGTATGCGGTCTGTTTGCAAAGTGTATTGCGTTAAAGCTTTGCTTGGCTTAGGTTTGGGATGCCAGTGTGGCAAGTGCAGTATATTAAGTTTTTGACATTGAATTCTGAAAGCTCTATTTTTTTCATATGTGTATGCAAAGATGTGAAAATATAGCTATTTTGTACTACTGTTTTACTCTTAAAATTGAGCTGCTAATAGGGCAGCTAAAAGCAGCATAAAGCAAGCACATCTGTTTTAGCTCCAGAATGAATGTTCTGGTATGCTGAGGCACTGAGAATTTCAAAGCACAGCAGCGTAAGTGGAAGGTCTTGAACACACTAACAAACATTGAAGTTTTCTGTCATTTCCTGAAGACCTTGGTTTTATTAAAAATCTGTAAATCATATCTAATGGCAGAAGTACTGTTTGGTTAAATGTTTAGTGGGAAGTGTTTGGAGTAAATATATTTAATACTTTTAATAAGTACATTTACATTGTTTGAAACTGATTTTGAAGACCAAAAAAATTTCATATTTGTCAAGCAAAATCTATTCTAGTCCAATAGAAATTCAGTTATTTTTTCTTATTCTAACATGTTTACAAGTTTGCTTTACTAACTTCTGTGTCATTTGGGAAGATTATCTTTTATCTTCAGGACATATGGAGTATATATTTTAAGTAATATGTCAGCCCGATCTTCCAAAAATGTGGTTATGCAGTCTGTTTTATGGAAAGGAAACAGAAAATGATAATCAAACCTGTTGTCTTAACCACATGTACAAAACACCTAATTCTTCAGATATGCTAAGCACCTTCACTGCCTTGAAATCTGTACGGAGTTCGTTTTCCATCAGTTCTTATGCTGTTTTAATATACTAAGCAGAAAAGCAGTAGAGTCTTCCGCTTCACTCTCCTTTTTCTGCTGCATCCATTTGCTACATAGTGTAAGAGTTACTTGTCTGCTGTACTAATTGCATAGGGGGTTTTGAGATTTTTTTTTTTTTCTAATTGGGTGATTTCTTTTCTTTCCTCCTGCTAGCTACTACTTGTGCTAGCTTACTCCTAGCTTAGCCAGGGCTTTCTTCTGCTGGTCGAGACTGATTGCTATTTGGTTATATTACTTTTATATTTTATCCATATTTCTTTTTGTTGCTGTTGCAGAAGTTGTTTTATCTAATACCTAGAATCTTTCAGGGATATCTTATTTTAAAGTTCTGATAGATCTGAAGCCCTTTGCAGCTGAACGTTAGTCCTACACAGATTATTGTATGCTCTTTTGAAAGTTGAGTGATACCAATGATAAAGGCACTTGCCACTTTATTCAGTGAGAGTCTTTAATAAGAACATTTGTACTGCATACGATTTCTGATCCCTAAGTTCAGGGCGTACTTAAGGTTTGGTATCCATCCAAGTACTAGTGGAGGAAGACTTTTCCTGCTGCCAAGAGTGAGAACTATAACTACTTGATGCAATCAGTAAGACAAAAAAAGGCCATAATTCCATATTTTTCACTTCAGAAATGGTTTCTTATTTCAGAATGTCATTAAATATTTGTTTATCTAGTAAAGTAAGCCTCTGTTTATATTTTTATGTGATCATCATTGATTCTTTCGTGATTTTCAGATTTTTTTGAAACTTCATTCACAAAAGTACCAAGTCAGATTATTTCATATTTTTCACTTCAACTTAATTACCCACATAACACAGACTCAACTTTTAAAGGCTGTAGTGCATAAGAATGGGTGCACAGTTGTACACTTACACACTGTAATCAGTTTCTTAAAAGGCATTGGGAAGTCATTTACTTCTGTAACTGTTTGGCTTTTTTTGAAATCCAGTTAAATAGTTCTCTGTTGTTTAAAAATACTATTTATCTGAGTCAGCTGCATTCTTTCCACTTTCCATCTTCAATGAAAAGAATATGATAGAGGCTGTACATCTCTAAATACATTTTACACACGCCAGTTATTTTTGTCAGGAAACCAAATCAGATGTTGTCCAAAAAGCCAACTTGGTGTTTGGAGACTGAACTTGGAACAACTGACAGATCTGTTTTGAAGATAATATGATGCTTTTGTAATTGTTTTTCTTCTGATGTTTAATGATGTTGCAAACACCCAGGATCATTCTGTGGTATTTGTGATTGGCTTTTTTCTTGTATTTTCCATGGTTTTCATGCTGGCTTTGATGGCAAATACACCTTATATTATTTTTTTGGAATATGAGTTGATGTGTAACCTATTTTACGGTGTTTTCTTTTTTTTAGGTGAAACTATACACCCATAGTTAACACGTTCTCCTTATTCTGCATCTCTTTTTATCTGTATGCGAAGAGATTAAAAAGTTTAACAGCCGCAGCTGTTGGTATTTCAAAATAATTTATCATTTTTACAATATTATCGGTGAGGTTTTTTCAGTATAGGTAAATATTAATGTGCTATCCTTAAGAAATAAACTCTTCCATCTCAAAATTATTCTTACTCTATGACATTAAAACTTTAAACTTTTTTGGTTGCAGTTTTGAGGATATTCTGTGCCTTGCTGATTCCTCATCTTTGTCAGATATCACCCTTGATGGCAATCCAATAGCTCAGGAGACATGGTACAAACACACTGTTCTCCATCATATGATGCAGCTCCGACAGCTAGATATGAAGAGAATCACAGTAAGAAATTTCTGTTTTTGTCAAACTTATTAGATCCTCAAATTCAGAAGTAAAATGCAGGGTTTTCTGTGTATATATATATATTAAAAATACCACCATTTTTTCTTAATTTAGTATGGAATTAAATGGTCTATACGTGGTCGTTACAATATTTAAAACATTAACCTTTTTTTCTTTTGTTCAGTATTATGTAATGGTGTGCTTTCTTCCTTCATTTTAATGTGTTTATTTTTAAATGCTTAAACTCTTCATTAGTAAATTGCCATGTGACATGAGAGAATCTGCAAAGCTCTTGGTTAGAACTTTCTCAACACAATCTTTCCTTGTTTGCTGTATAGCTGAAAAGGAACAGCATATTACTTCCAAAGGAATAGTCTGTTTGCCCTAAAATTGGTGTTGCTAGTATCTTCTTTGATTTAAAAATCTTGCTTCTTTCTTTAGGCTCTCTCCTAAGGAAACCTGGTGATCGCACAGTTTCTGTGTCTGTCTGTGTTTCTCCCTGCCTTACCTAACCTGCTCTCCCCATTTCTGGTTTTGTTGCTCAAGTTCAAGTAAACTTGATAGTGAAAAGAGGACTTGCAGACAACTGAGTCTCCTACAGACTTCTTGAAAATAAACTGTAAGGTAGAGGATGAAGGACAATCACTGGGGGCCTTACTATTAAGTCAACTATTTTATCTCCTAATATAGGAATAGCCATGCTAATTCTTCTGTGTCTAATCAAAATCGATGCGTAAGCATGACCTTACTACAAGAAAAAAACATCCAACAGCAAGATAACAAATAGAATATGCTTTACAATTATGATGTAAAATATAACACGTATGTGGAAAACATTAATTTTAAATATAAAGTGCTTTGGGACATGAGAGTTTTACTCCCAGCATCAAAAATACTAAATACTTGTTTGTTCATAGGTATTCTGTGAGTTAGTTTGGGAGGTTTTGTGTATTTATACTGACTACTTGCTAATTGAATACTGAATACTTAATTCCTTTGCTTTTAAAAAGATAATTTTCTCAGTATTTTTTCAGCAACTTGAGTCACATAAAGAAAATATCTCTCTCTCTCCTGCCCCTTCCGGAGAGGAGAGGGATCCTGGTAGAGCTCTCAGTGATGGGAAAAACTGTAGAAAGAGCTCAAACTACTTTTTAGACTCTGTGGGATCTGTATGGGGAAAAAGCTGTTAGAAATGCACAGCCATGGGAAAAACTTAATCTGGGTTCACACCTTGTTAAACATCAGAGAATCAGCTACAAGACAAAAAACCATAGAAAACCAGGCTTCAGCAGTTGTGCTGCTCATAAATCTACTTGTAAAAAGAATGCGTTTTGTGTTCTTTTTATTTGCCTTCTGGTTTTGAGCCTTGAGAACTTTTTTTTTAACATTTTCTACATGTAGAGGGTGCTGTATGTTTTCTCCAATAAAAACTGTGTTACCTAGATAATCGTATGGCTTAAGAAACTGTGATTTTAAGAAAAATAACAAGTACCATGATACTTGTGCCAAACCCAGCTATTCTGCCTACTGATGCAACATGCTGATGCCATCGGCCGTAAGGGTAAACGTAAGTTGGGGTGGGAATCGAAGTACAGTATTGGGTACGTGCTTTTTCTCACTCGATTAGTATACCTAAATTCTAATTACATCTCTAGTATCTTTTCTTCTTTAGTCTGCAGAGCATCCAGACCATTTTGAACTTAAGCATTGCTTTGTCTTGTAAAGAACTGAGGGCTGGACCAGGATATTGGCTTTTTCTGACTAGGAGTTCTTCACTAATCTGTTCAGAAGCTCTGCTGCTCGAGAACTGAGTTTTACACAGTAGTTACTTCTGCGTTTACTTTTCTTTTACTTGCTAGCTTTACTGGGACAAGAAAATTAGTTCAAGAAATAATAAAATCTGAAGGATATCTTCAAAAGTTTGTGAGAGAATTTTAAGCTTTATTCATATTGGTTTTCAGGAAGACACGTGCTCTTTGGAGTCAGGCCTTTCCTATAGGATTCTCTGGAGAAAAAGTCTCATGGTAACTGCCTCTGCCTTAGGGAACTACTCTTCAGAAACATACAGCTGCCATGAAAATCAAATACTTGGAATAAAACTTTTTTGCATTGTAACTGTTCTAATATTTCCTAAGTCAGGGCAGATTTGCCTTTATTCAAGGGATTGCATTGTATTATGACAACTTTTAAGCCCTGACCCATGAGGAAGTTGGTGTTTTATAAGGCCGTCTCATCCTAAGCCATTTTTGAATGCAAGATTTCAGCTCTTAAACCACTGAGGCATGGACCTGGTGGAGGTGGAATTCAGTGGAGGTTAGTCACCCGTAACGAGTTTCCTTATAAGACTGTAGACACTCATTGTCCACTCTAGAAGACAATTTTCAGCTGAAGACCCCACCCACTTTTGATGTTTTAGATACACAGTACACTCAATGAAAATCTCTTCCTTTCTCAAACTTTGAGAGATCAATCTAGAGGCTTAAATGGCAGGAGGGAGGCTGAATTACCGTGGCTGGACAGATCACTGTCACCTGTGTTAGCCATCAGTAAATGTGACGGTGACACCTTTAGTCCACCTTAGTCGTGCGGTAATGTGACTTGATTTATGGCTTATGTGAAATTGAAGTCATTACAGTCAAAGCAAGCTCAGGTTGCATATGTAGGCATTGGCATTGCTTGGTTACCGTACTATAATGGTTGTTCCTGGGCATTGAAGCATTTTTTAATACCTTTTGTAGTTTGAATATTTGCAAAGGTGGACCTAGCCAGTGGCGCTTACAGTTGAGCTGTGACCTATCTTTTTCTTCCTGTCTTTGTAACAGTAAGCAGATACTGTCTGCAGACATAATAAAATATTAACATATGAATGAAATGTGTACATATTCCTTACTGAGAAATTATTCAACCAGGAACACTAGCTATACATCACTTCGAAGACGTTTTCTCAACAGAATTTGCTAAGTGTATATATAAAGTGTATATATATTTATATATGTGTGTATATATATAATATATAGTGTACATACATACCTTTTTTTTTTATGTGCTGTTGTTCCCAAATTGAAAGACAAGCTGCATCTTTTTAACAGTAAAACTTTGCTTCTTTTCATTGAGTATTTAGATGTTTTGGATGCTTAAAGTAAGAGAGCTGTGTTTGGTTTTTGGTTATTTGCTTAGACATTTCTCTGCTGATCAGGGAGTAGGTTCTACTGCTTTGTCCAGAATAGAATTCTTTATCAATTTCATCACCATCGTGGAGTGCTCTGGTTTTTTTTTTTAGGGAAGGATCCCTGACTTTTTTTTCCTTTTTTTCTTTCCCTTTTAAAATAAGGTACTTCGGGAACTTCTTGAGTCATTCTTGTGGATCTAAATCCTCTCTCCTAAATCAGGTCTTGCAAAAATATACTAAATTAATACTAAAAGTAAAAATGGAGATAGATCTCATTGCCAAATATCACTTAAAGAACGATTCATCAAAGATTTTCTGCTTGTTATTTACCACGGTTATATTTATGCTAGAACCATCCTTACATTTTTACTTCATTCTTGCGTAAAATCAGCGTCTGTGCGATACGTAACAAAAAGTAGTGTGCCTTCTTCAAGTGTAAGTGGGCTGAATTTTGTGTATTTTAAGTGTAAGTATATTTTAAGCTTAAAAGTATATTCCAGGCCATTCTTCATATTCTCCTTTTATTTTTTTGTCATTACCTAAAGTAGTTTATATCAAGTATACTGTAGCTGTTTATAATCAACAGTAAAATTATTTGATAATTTTAAAGTAGGTGTACTATGGAAATGAAATGCTGCATTCCTTGTGTGCTAACTTAGGATCTTGTTCTGTGACTTAAATGCTATCATTTGTTGAAAACATGTTTGAATAAAGCAGAGCAGTAGTGAGGAACAATACATGCATTCCACTGCGGTCTCTTTAGGATTCTTCTCAGGTCTTGCTCAGTGTTACCTCTTTGAAAGCCATAACGATTGAATGCCATAACGACAGGATCTGTGGTGTTCCACTTAGGGTAGTGCTGGAAGTGCTGCTGTAGCAGCAGGGGGAGCTACCAGTATGCCAATGCCACAGCTCCAGTTCTGTTACAGCTCCCATGGAAAGCTTTTATAAGGGTGGTAGTGGCTTTAATCTGCCTTATTCTTCTTGTGTTCTCACTACTGGTGCTTCACACTGAAAATGTAAACCTGCAGCCTCAAAATCTCATTGCAGAAAGCAAGAATTCTGCTTCTTTAGGAAGCATATTCCTCCCTCTTTTTCTATTTTTTTTCTTTTTTCTTTGTCCTTTTTTTTTTTTTATGGTTAAGAGGGCTTCGTAGCCATTTAGTAAACTTTAGATGGGAAGTGGAGAACTAATAAATGGAGGAAACTTCAATATACAAGAGGACATCCAAGTCCTTTTGTAATGATGTGGCACTTCAGCCTTCTGGAAGAGCATCCCCCCTTGTCCAGCAAGGTTTGGTTTAAAGGCGAAACAAAGTTACAGGCAATGGCAGCAGAATAGCCAGGGGGAACAAAGGAAAAGGGAGATATAAATAATTTCAAAAGAGATGTAGCTAAAAGAGAAGAAGGGTGATAGTAAAAACTGAATTGAAAGGTTATTAAGGTCTTTGTTTTATAACTGTAGATTTTGTGGGGCTTGGGGGGAGTGGGGAGGTGTTGTGTTCTTCAAGACTGGTGTAAGATTAATCAAGAAATGTGCATGGATTTGATTTCCATAAAAAGAAGATTTGGCCCTTGATCTTTATTCAGATGTTTTCTCTATCATTTTGCCTTTATGAAAACTAAGTAAAACTAGGATATATTTTCTTTTTAGACTGAGATAATTTCTTTTTTAAAAGAAATAGTATTTTTTAAATGACTATAATTAGGATAAACTCTTGCTCAAGAAAAAAAGTCTTAGTTAATAAAAGACTCTTGTTAGAACATTGTTTTCATTTTTTTGTATACTGGGCTGACTTCAATGACAGCAGTAGACCTTCATATATGGAAGACTGTCATAAAGTACGCATTTGGACTGGATAAAGGGAAGGCTTTGAGGTGGAAGACAGAGTAAGAAGGGATATTTGTGTAAGCTGAGAAAAAACTGAATTAGGGAACTTTGTGAATGTTTGCCTTAAGGCTTGAGGAAACCCCAACCTTAAGTTGTTTTGAAAGGAATAAAATTAATGAGGGCTAATTTCTATAGATTAGTGTCATTTTGTTCTCTAATTCTTGCTTCCCCAGTGTGAAACATAACAATACCTCAGTTACGTTTGGAGTGGAGTCTATGACAACTGGCCAGCTGTTTTTTGCCAAATAGAATGGATAATTTCTCCTTCCTCTGCCTTGGTGGGAAAACTAGTTGACATTTCTCTTCTTTCTGCATACCGTTTTTATATAATTAAACATCTAGGGAACAAAAACTTTAGTTTGAGACATCTAAATGTACTTTAAGCTATTTAATAGTACGTTCAATGTGTTGAAAAGTCATTAGAGAAGATTAAGACACTGAAATTATAAAAAGCTTGTTTCTTTAGGAAGCCAAGTTAAAAAAGCATAAATACAAGGTCAAATGAAGAGATTTAATTAGAAAATTGAAAAAATCCCAAACAGCCCTAACCCACTTTCTATAGAAGGATATCACTAATGTAGTTTTTTAGTGTTTATATTAAACTTCAGGTTTTTTTCAGTAAACACAACCTTAGTACATTTGGGATAAACTGCTGTCATGAGAATCCTGTTTGTAGTTCTTAGCATTTTGAATCATATCTTGAGGAACAGTACTTTCTTTCTTTTTTTTGCATTACTAGTTATTCATATTTGTGGCATACACCTGCTTGGGGTTTATTTCATTGTTTTCATAGCCTCACCCTGAACCCTCCCATTCAGGTATTGGGTTTCATTGTGTGATATTTTGTTGTATTGGGATCTCGAAGGCCTTCTGTATCTTCGTGTGGTTTTATTTAATTATGTATTTATTGTTGATCCTCCTTTACTATGGACTAGGGACTTTCTGAGGTCTCTTCTAACTGGATTATTCTGTAATTCTCTGACACCAGCCCCTTGGTAATCTCCTGTTTAGGAAGAACTAAAAACCCCAGTAGCTGAGGAGGCTGCCAACAAGACTTCACCCTGAAAAGGCCAGAAGTTGCTTTCAGAACAGCAACAACTACAAAAAGTTAGGCTTTCCAGGTAGTGTTCCAGGGAAATTCTTGCATACAGTTGGGTTAGAGAAGCCTACTCTGTCCAAAGACTCATGCCTTAATCTGCATTAAGGTATTCCTCTTGTTTAATATATACATACTAGGTTAAAGTCATGGCGGAACAGTTTGGAAGTTTGTTGTTTAATCACCTTTCAGATTGATGTCAAAATCGATGGTATGTCAATGGATTTCAGGAGGGCTGTACACAGATAAGTCCACTATGTGAACTGAACATCTTACGCTTTGGAAATTATTTTCTTAAAAGCGTAATAGCAATGCTAAGTGGAAAGTTCCTGTTTCATTTTATCTTCCAGTAAGCCTTTACCCACGTGCTTAGGGGTTCTTATAATGCTCTCAACATGGCATGTTTTATTTATATAAAAATTTTGACATATCAATATGTCTTCATGGTTGATGATATTTTCTGCTCGTTTTTGTTTGTTAATTTTCTTAACACATAACTTTCTGGAAAGTGAAAGTGAAAAGGTTAGGACAGGAGCTTTCTATTTTGAGGGAAATCAAAACACTTTCCGTATGTTCTAGGAAGACACTTTAATAGAAACACCCAAATGGCATGTGAAGTAAATCAAAATAAGTTAAAGTATGCTTCCCAAATATTTGTGTTGGAAGGACTCTACACTTTTTACTTCATAGTGAACATTTCTTTTGTTACTTGGAAAATATATGTTCTAAAAATACTGTGCTGTGAGAATGTTTAGACTTCTGTAAACAGGCTGCATTCAACCTAATATGGGCGTATTGCAGTATTAAATTTCTGTACCAGGAAAATTACGCATCTTCACTTACATGACTTTCATTATTTAGGAATCAGTGGCTTTCTTCTTGAAACTTCTTGAATAGGTAATAATATTGATGAGAAATAATGTTAATGTACTCTAGTTAACTTTGAAAATATTCTTTTCTTCTCAAGTTCTGTTGCTGATTGAGAAAAGTAAGTCCCTGGAAAGAGTTTATAATGGTGAAAATCAATCCTGGATTATGATTGGAGCATAAATAGAATTCGGCTCATTCGCTCTGTGTCTTTTCTTACAAAAAATCCTACTAATTGCAAAAACTACTACAAAGATACAGTGCACTGTTATATTGAAAAATGTTCTTTTTCACTGTCATACTCACCATATACTTTATACTTTTTCAAAGACCTTTACAAATACTACTTTTAAATAGCATTATCTTCAGTATTTGCATCTCAGTAGATATCTATTTCTTGCTTTATTTACAATTACCAATTTCACTGGTTTAAATAATATTTAGAAACATTAAAATGTTAAAAATCCTATAATTGTATTAAAATTAAAATTTGCATTTCAAATACCAACACAGAAATATATTACTAATTTATCAGTAATACGTTTCAGAACCTGATTAATTCCTCCTTTTATGAAGCTGTTTTTCTTTTTTTTTTTTCATCCAGGAAGAAGAAAGACGTATGGCATCTGTTGCAGCAAGGAAAGAGGAAGAAAGGAAGCGTGAAAGCCATAAACAGACTTTGCTTAAGGTATTTTCTATGGCTGATCTAAGCCTACTGTAAACCAGTTTGCAGCAGTGGTTTTTGCTGTAGTTCTTGAGTATCCCAACATGCCTCTATGTCTTTAAACTTTTTTTACAGCTTAAGCAGTGCACTTCACAACTGAAACTCTCTTCAGTCAACTATGCAAGTTGCACTTTAGCAAAAAAACCCAGTTAAATACATGAGTGTGATATATGTAAAAGGATGGCAAACTTCATTTTCAGAAATCCAGAGATAAAGTAAATCCAGAGTAAAGTAAAGGACTTCTCAATCATTTCAAATTCCTTGAACTTGGTCTCCCCTGTTTCAGGTGAGTGCTCTAACTGCTGCCATGCAGGGTGTTCTGAAGTAGTTTTTCCTTCATTCTTTCCTGTTGAAGTTGTTCCTTTTTGTAGATCATCAGAGCCACAGCTAGACTCCAGTTGTCTTCTTGTTTAGAAGAATGCTTACCTACCAGACCACCTGGCCTAGTCAGTGCTTATATACATGAGATGGAATAGCTTTAACAGGGGAGACTGAGGTGCACTCCAGAATGCTCTTATGGGGCTGGCAACTAAATGACCTACATTGCTAAAAGGAGACCAAAGTTCAAGGATCTAAGAGTATCTTATTACATTTGTTGTGTGAATATTGCCATTTGTCTCCAAATCAGTTTTCCTTGGAGGAAAAAAAAAAAGGTGCCTAAAACTTTTTGTCATCCAGTAACAGTTGTACAAAGATTCAATTTGGCTGACAAACAAACGGAACGTTCATGTATGCATATTGTTAAGTTGCCAGGTAAAATCATATTTCGTAAAGGGGATTACACTGAAAGTAATTGCAGGAGGCTGTAAGAAGCGTAGCAAATGTATATAACTCTGAAAAATGAAAAGACACAAACAGAATGTTAACAGTATATTAAAAGACTTTTAAAGTATATAAAAAGAAAAACCAAGTAACCTAAATTTGTGAATGGTGGAAAAATAGAATTCCATATCTAGTCCCTAAGAATATATTTTCATTTCCTGTATATTTGTACCCATGTATGTTTTGACTTTCTATTTAAAAAAAACCAAACACACACACAAAAAACCCCAAAATAACCCCAAAAACCAATATAACAAAAAAGTCTTAGATACAGTCTTTTT
>VWZL01002112.1:3715545-3775715 GCA_013396915.1 Stercorarius parasiticus | reverse complement strand
TTTTTAGCAGTGTTGTGGTTTGGTTTTTGTTGTTTGTTTGTTGGTTTTTTTTCCTGGAAGATACTGATGTATTTAAAGTCTCTTCAGGTTTGAAGTTTTCGTGCCAGTTCTTAGTAACATAAAGAAATGGGAAATTAGTAAATAATATTCACACATAGTGTTATTTTAGGCTGTTGAAAAGCTAACTGTGTCTCTGGACTGGAAAAAAGTAGGTGTTTTTTGAAAGTGTTTATTTGTAGTTCATGTTCTTAACCACTGATGCAATGTTTCCTTGTAGGAGAGGGATTGTTTGTCTTGATGGCCGAGATTTCCCAGTTCATTTTGCTAGGGGAAACTTCCCTTAGAAGGAAAAAAAAATAAATATTTAATGTATAATACCGTTGTTACTCAGATTTCAGCATTAATTTGTAGATTTTTGTAGTTCAGTTGTGGTATCTTTCTTATCTTCAAATAGTTAAGTGGTGTAAGACCAAAGACCAATATGTTCTTGTGTGTTACGATGCTGGTTTCTTTTTTCCTGTTCAACACATTTGAACTGAAAGGAACAAATCTGCTCATAGATACAATGTCCAGTGAAAAAACTGCGAACTATAGGATTTTCTTCATAGTTAAATCTGAAGTAAATAAATAGTTACATATTTAGTGAATCATATTCTGCAATTTTTGTTGTTGTCTCTTTCCTCTGAACTTTCTTAGACTATATGCAGTGTAAATTAAATTATAAGCACTCATTCAGTAGCAAACGATTGCTATTTTCATGTATTCAGTGCATCAAAAAAATTAATTTTAGCAGTGTCATCTCTTCTTTTTCCCTTGCTGATACTTGTCCACCCTAATAGCGGAGTTTCTTCATCTCTCTCTTTCCAGGCTATTTTTTTATTGCTTAAAACCCACTCCTCTGGGAAAGTTCGAGATGTACTTTGAAATGTACAGAGAATGTAATTCCTTTCCAACAGAGGCTGAACTTAATATTTACTGGAACAAGCAATAGTTATTGCTAGCAGAATGTTCACACTTCTAACATTTGCTTTTTGTAAAATTAATTGTTGGAAGTTTTCAAAGCTCTGTAGGAATCCAGCAGCCCCCAGCTGAGGGCTAACGAAGCAGTGGAGCTGTACAGTAGATGAGGTTATAAGGAGACCCTCACCCTCCAGCACAAACAGAATTTTCTGAATATGATTGGCAGAAAATGCTGACTGTTTCACTTCCCCTACTTTCTGTGACATGGACCCCAGTCATTGCTGAACTCTGAATGTTGGGCGCTTAGTGTTCTCTAATCAGATAACATCAGAACTCTTTGGGCAAATTGAATGTGAAATAGAGTTTTGAGCCCTTGAAAATGGAAAAACTTTCAGAAGAAGGAAATCTTAAAGTAATTTCCATGTACTTTCAGTGTCAGTTATAGACAAATTAAGGACATAATTTTTATCAGTGTTTAAAGTCTAGTCGATCTATCTCTGCATTATCAGTCATTGAAACAGATCATAGTGTATACTCTGAGTACAATAGGGATTTGCATATAGGTACTGAGTGTTTTACTGTGAAACATTTATATGCAGTTGTTCTTTATTCTTAAGGAAGTACCTAGCACAAATAAGCATTTCACTGTTTGTGACTGCTATCTTTTTGTTGACTTACTATTTTCTGTTTTTCAAAGAAATACTCATTTGTAGTGCTTTACGCTTCGTATCCCCAAGTACTAAGTGAGGAACGTTCTTAGTGAACTACGTTGCAGTGATGTCCACAACTTGCCCACTGTAAAATGAATTATGTAAAAACATAATGGTAATAGTCACGTGTTACTTCTGTAGATTAAACTGAGGAGCATAGCGAGTGTAGGTCAGACTTAATACATCAAAAGTCGTAATTTCAAATGCTAAAATTAGGTTCTCCATAGGCATATCAAATAGATTATCTTTTTTTTTCCTATTTGAAAAAAAGGGGCTATAATAAAACTTTGTGGTTTATGTTGATCTTTTTTTTCAGCCATAGAGTCTGTCTTAAAACAGAAATGTAAATGTTCAATTTTAAAATAAATAAAGTCTTTCTAGCCTTGAGGATTTTTGGTACAGCCTTCTAAATCCTAATCAATATTGTAGTGTTTTCTTGTATCTTAATCAGCTTAACAAAATATTCTAAAGGAGAAAGGAACTAATGTAATGAAATTTAAAATTATTATATTAGGCAGACTTTTAACACTGGTAAGAAATGGATAAAGGTGGTTAGCTTATGCTCAAAGGAAACAATTCTTAACAGGGATTTCCCTTGCCTGAGATCCTTTTAGACCCAATTTGAGATGATTGCAACTTGAAGCTAACAAGTACTTGCTGTTTCAATCCAAAATTTTGTAGCATTGAAATAGAATATCCATCAGGGCATCCGAAGAGTGTGCACCTTTTATTCTCCCCGGTTTTGGGTAAAATTAGTGACAAATACCTAGGCTGCCTACGAAGTGCTGTTTATTCTACACAGGGCAAATTCAGGTTTGCCTTTTCCCCCCCCTCTATTCCAAAATATCAGGACGTTTGTTTGTATCCCAGTTCCAATAGTGATATTCTGAAGTTTGAGAGAAATTAAAAGATTCTTAAAACGTGCTTTTTTATACTTCTGAGGAGTGGGAAGCTTTAAATTAAGATTGTTACTTTGTATGGAATTGAAAGCTACGTTTCCATAGCAGCATGATATGATAAACCAAGAAATCATTGGATTTGAGTGATAAGGTGTTTTTTCCATGTTTTGTGGATGTAAATTTATTTTATGCTAAGCTCCTCTCTAATATTTTCCTCTCAGAAATTGTAAGGCACTGTTTGAGTCTGAGAGTAGTGTAACAGTGAGATGGCTGACTCCCGGAGAATTAGTTCTGGTTCAGAAAAACCAAATGAAGGGAAACTAACAATGAATTTACCCTTTGATATTATTTATCTTGTGCAGTTCTCATTTGATGAGAGTTCAGCTGCCAGTCCTTGAGCTATTACAAAGCACCTTGTTCTTTAACCTTTTAAAGTATGCTAAATTGGATATATTAAATCATATATATATATGGTACAATAGAATAATAGCCTATATAGAGAGTTTTAGATAATTGACAGGATTTGCATGGCTATACAAGAAGAAAAGTATTAATAGACTTTTGAAATACTGGTTCATTGACAAGACCTATTTACAATATAAAAACTACTTTAAAAAACTATTACAAAATATTTGAACTTAGATCTGTTGTAGTCCTTGTGTCGATCACAAAGGTAGCTTCATTTTCTGTTCTTAAAAAATTGACTTTTCCCATTTTTCCAGAAGATAACATTTTCCCCCACGCAGAGCGTGTTGCGATTACTGCTAAGACTGAGAGCAGTTGCATAATTGGCTTAGTTTAAGTGCTCGGCTTGCTCCAGCAGCATGGAGGGAAGTACAAGCGGTCGGCCCTCTTTCCGGGAGGAGTATTGCAAGCAGCTCCAGACTGTCAAAATGAGACTTCTGTAGTTATCCGAACTAAATAGTTTAACATTATCCTTTCACAAGTTGTGGATTTATTATGTTACTTTTCTTGTTTCTGTTATTGCTTATTTTGTGAAATCATTGTTTGCTGGCAGTTACGCTAAGTAGCACTAGAATGATGCATTGATTTTCATGCATAACCACCAACCATTACTATCGTTTCTTCAGTTTAAAACATTGAAAATGTTTTGATTAAGCAGCATATTTCTTTCAAAACAAGCAAGTGTGTTGACACTGCGCTGTCATAACTTATTATGACTATTATATGTTTTCAGGAAAAGAAACGGTTAACAATCTGTAATATTGCTCGTCAGTGGGAGATACAGCAGAATCGAATAGCTCTCGTGGCTTCTTTAAACCAAGATAAAGATAACGAGCCCTGTCAGATCAATGGCAGTGCTGCATATGTATTTCCTGAAGAAAGCAGGTATTTTATTGGGAAACACTTCTTGTTCGTATGTTGTCTTATATTCCAGGTTACTACTTCTAATCTCTGAGATCTCACTGTATTTTGTTATCAAAAGTAATGTATCCAAATTGGTCCTGAAAAGGTGTTTCACTTCAGGATTAAACCTGTTGGCCATTAGTATTAAATAACATATATTAAATAAGTAATATAGCAGCAACTCATTGACTAAAGAAGTGCAAGCTAAATTATTATGTGATTTCGCTAAATAAGGGAGGACTCCATGTTTGCAAGAAATGTTAAATATAAATTATTGAGCCTTCTTGAGGCTGTATATTTCCTTCACAGCTTAGATTGTTGCCTTCAGTTGAAATGAACAAAATGAGGATGTACAAACATTACAAATGTTTGTAACATCTTTGTATGTCAAGAGGTGTCATAAACTGAATGTTGAATTTGTGCTCTTAGTTTGAAAGCAGCATCTCTTACTGGACTGCTTTCATACCTGTATAATTTTAACAGTAGCAGTTCTTTGACTTAGTTTTATTCCTAAAATAAATTTTGTATTGTTGGTTTAAAAGATAGTTATATTATTTTTCTGATACACTTTGTGGCTTGCTTATTTGGATCTAAAAGGTGGCCATCTGGCATTCTGTATAATTTAAAAACCAAATGCAGAACTTGGTGAACGATGTGTGCCTTGGATTGGCTAAAACCAGACTAGCACACTTGCAACCTGGCTAGCTCAGGCAGAAGCCTGAAGAAATACTCTGTGAGAAATCAGTGGCAACTACAGCTTCCTGCTCTGCCTGATCAGCGCTGGAAACGCCACGTACAGGCAGGACGTCTTTGCCTCTCACAAACGGAACCCATCTGAGATTCAGTCTAGTATTGGCTAGACCTGGTTTTTATCTTTCATTTTTTTCTTAGCATTTTTAAATTGCTGTAGTCCTTTCCATTCTTGTGCTTCCAGAGCTTTCCCCTGAACATATGTTTAGCTCCTGCTTTCTTGGCTTCTTGGTTTCTTCACATTTTAATTTAGTGTCACTAATCAACCCCTGTGACCATCTCAATGTAACTTTGGTAGCTTGAGCATTGTCCTGTTAATGAAGAGATTCTCATTGCTTCTGAAATCATGCTTTTGAGAAAGATATTAAGACTTTTTCCATGTAGTTGTAGGGAAGATCTTGGTGTAATGCTATCTCTGCTTATGCTGGATACAGTGACTAAAGTTGGTTTATTCCTTGCAGTTACCTGACCACGAATGTTAGAATTCTTTTGTCAAATCTACGGCAATAAAATATAATGCATAAAATCTGTTTCCATGTGAAAGCTTTTGTAGTTTTAAGATTTCTAGAATGTGTTGTGACTTTACTTGGATAAATACATTGTTTGAAGTTGGTTTTAGATATTTAAAGCAACACAAAATATGTTAAGTTAGCATTCTGAGTTAAAATTTTTAAGCGGGTTGTTAAGTATGAGTGATTTCTTAGTTTTATTTTTTTTCCCCTTGTCTAACTCAAATACACCCAGAGCCTTTCTGCCAAAGAGGTAGAACATTTGCAGTGTTACTTGATGGGAAGAGGATTTTCCATCTCTTAATGGTTTTGAACTAGGTTGGGTACTGCAAATCAATGAATGCTGAGAAATGCAATCATATTTGACTGTTTGCTTTTGGTAAATGAAAGGACTGTCATTCAATAGAACGATGTTACTGTCTTTCATTTGTAGAGATTAAAAATAATCTCATTTGTATCACTGCATTTTTATTTTCTCCACAGGTCTCTTGATACAATATTGAGCAGTGCAGTACAAGGCTTGTCTGTTCTGGAGTCCCATTTAGTGGAAGTGGAAGGAGACACTCTTTGCTTGTATGGTGCTGGAGCACTGGAGTGCCTAGATCGAAACTGGAGTGTTCAAACAGCTGGAATTATTGTCACAGTTTCCTTTATGTTCATAGAATTTGATGAAATTGTTCAAGTGTTAACGAAACTGAAGACAAAATTTCCTAATTCTGTGGTAAGAATGCCTCAAATTTCAGCTGTGTGAACAGCTATGGAATATGTATTCTCTAATAAAACCTTAATCTGGTGTAGTCACCCTTGAGCGCTTTCATATAGATACATTTGCAAATGACATATTTGCTTGGTGTTATACCATAACACTAACTTTAACTTGATACTTCTCAAAAATCAAGACTTTAATTTAGATTCTCACACAGGATAGTATTTTATTTTCAGGCTGGCTATTATTTCTCTAAATTCCTTTGACCGAGCTGATTATTTTTAAGTCTCAAAACTGATGTGTATTACTATTCTACAATATTGTTATGGATCCATGGTCTCAGGAGACCTTCATTTGTGTTGTGAGTTCAAAGATCAAATATAGCTCATAGGATAAAAAGAGAGAGGCAAAATTCAGAGGGAATAGCTAGCTAAATCAATACGGCTCTTGGAATCCTCAGAAGCAAAACAACATAAATAAGATGTCCCTTTAGTACTCATCTTTTTTCTTTTTTTTTTTCTCCTTTTTTGCTTGAACACTGAAGTCGGTCATTTTGAAGCAAACAGTAAAATAGTGATAATATACATAAAGCAACTTGTTACTCAGATGATACACCTCTTGAGCTCCCTGCTTCTTTTAAAGGTTTTGGGTATAACAGAACTTAATGGTTTCATTGAGATAGATGAATTTGTCTTAACTTCCCCACAGATTTATCTGTCTCAGTGAAACAATTGATTCATTGTGTGGTGAAAAATTTTGGGGGGAGGATAGAGAATCTCAACTAAACTTTTATCTTCACCATCAATTTTACCTCCTTTCCCTTCCCTCAATAATGCCACTGTGTAGCCAAATATACCGTGCTTATCGGAGCACTAGCGTATGGCATGGTTCTAAGAAACAGCAGGGTATGACTTAATGCCAGCCTGCTATGGCTAAAAAAGCAGAATACTTAAAAACGTATATTGTACTTATTTCATATGTGGATATTGCAGTTGCTTTACTTGCAGAATTAAATATTGCTCAAGTAGTACTGCTGCTTTCTGTAACATTGAAAATATTAATGCTGTTGCTAAAGGGTTTATAAATTGCTTAGGGGTGTGTAATGTTGACATTTCTAAATACCTGTAATACACCAATTGGTTGATACTTGGATGTGTTTTGCCACAAAGACCTCAAATGAAGTGAGCTCAGATGCTCCATCAGACTTAAAGACTGTTTATTTGAGTTTGAGAATTGTTTGAGTGGCACAGAGTAGAAATCATTGTGTTCACTGTATTGTTTCCTTATTTAATTTATTGTGGTTTGACTTTTCTTTCTTATTTTTTTTTTAAGCACCTGAAGTTTAAGGAGACGAATCTTGTGACGCTGCAGCAATTCAATGCATTAGCCCAGATGCATCGCATTGAACAGTTGACAGTTGATCCTCAGGGAAATCCGGTTGTCAACTTTACTTTGTGGAAGTACTACGTTCTGTTTAGACTGAACCATTTCAATCTACAGAGGATAAATGGAGTAAAGGTAGGACAGTGTTGCTTCCTTCTTACTATTGGTCTTACAAGATAAATTAGCATTGATTTTTAAAAAGCAGATGAATTGCTAATAAAATGAGCAGAAGCCTGTCAGTGCCCTTTCATTATTAGGGGGAAAAATTTTAAGTAGGCTTCACCATATAATTTTTTGTGCTGTGCATTAAAGTCCAACTGCACTGTGTTACAATTAGTAAAATTGGTGAGATTCTTAGTTGCCATAAAGATGTTGTGTTGTCTCAGTTGTTTGCAATTGCACATGACAGTCCAAATGTACATCTGAGTGGTTGGGATGTATCTGAAGGAAAGACTTTTTATTATTATTTCTGCATGTGTTTCTAAAAAAAAATAAAAATTAAAGAACTGCATGATTTTACTTGATTTTAAGGAGCGCTTCTTTATTATGTTCGTAACAATCAGAGTGCTGACATGGAATACTGGTGCAAAAATGTGAGTTTATCAGGCTGGTTAGTAGTTTACAGTATATGATTATTTATATTTTCCAGTGTTACAAAATGTAGCTAAAACAATATTTTGTTCTTGAAGGCTATCACAGGAACAAGTTTGTCAAATAGATTTTATTAATTCATTTATTTATTTTCGGTTTGCTATGTACAAGATCATTAGCGTGCGTGTCCTTTTGTTGGGTGTGTGTTTTATGTTTAAATAGAAAGTTAGGACACTAATATTGCTATTCTTTGTACTTTGTGTTCCCCTTTACATCAATTGAAAGTAAATCTATTCAAGCATATAAATGGTTATTTTCTCCTTGGGCTTTGATCATAAAGAGAGTGAGAATAGTTATGATGCCACACAATGTTTGAATGTGCATTCAATTTTAAATGCTAAACAAGTTTAAGTGGTGTTATGGAAGTTAATTAGAGCAAAAATAATGGATAGCTCTAGCATTTAGATCCGGTTGTTATCATCGTTTTATGTTTTGTATTAGATATTTTACTTCTTATCTAATACAGCCATTGCATTAATGTTGTGGTTTACTTGTTTTTAGTTCCGTAAAACATGCATTAGTGGCACAGAAGAGCAGGAGTGGGTTAAAGATCTTACCTGAATTAACTATTGGAGAAAGTATGAGAAAGGATGAAGGCAAATATGACTTACTGCAACAGCACAGTATCTTGGGGGGGGAAAAATGGCCGTCAGTCATGGAGTCCCCCCATCTCACGATCATGAGAACTTTAAAAAACCAATGAATTTAGTACTTTCCAAAAAATACCCATCAAAGTTGATTTAAAAAAAAAAGAGAAAAAAAAAAAGTTTGAATGTGGGTTTAAAGTTTATTTCTTTTTTTACTGCATCATATCTTCAGAATGAACACTGGTGATTCAGATTAAAAGAAAATAGAAGATAAATCTTACCTGTTTGGTCTTCATGGAGAAAGAAAGAAAAAAATTAAAAAAACTATTTATGTAGACTTTTTATTATGATCTCAAGGTCAGCAAATTCAGTCTTTGAAGGAAACTTTTGCATTTCATAGTGCTTGGGGATGAATTTATGAATTTAGTAAATGTAGCACAGCATGCTTTTTATGTAGGATATATATAAAATCTTAAATATGTATGACTGAAGAACATTTTTGTCCTCAACAAACTTTTCCAGCCAGACCACGGTATATGAAGATGTGCACGCAGAAATTTTTTCCTAGTGTCATTAATCATTTGAGAAGTGTCATAGCCAAGCAGAAAAAAGAGCTGAACTCTGATCGCTGTTTTTCATTAGTCTACAGCAGAAGTCATGGTCTCCAGCTCTGCAGAGATGTATTACCTTTTCTTTTAAAATCCATGATAGAAAATCCCATTTCAGTGTAAAGAATAAAAATGCCTGAAGTGTGCTCTCAGATCTTAGAGATCTTAGTTTCACATGACAGAAACAGAAATGTGCATATTCTGCTGTTCTGATTATCATGTGTGCGCAATGTTTGTGAAGGCTGTTGTGCTGCCAGCTCTGAGGTACGTATAGTTGGGGAGTAAAAGCAATATGTACTAACTGAATTAACTAAATAAATTGCATAACTCTAGCACTTTTAAAATTTTATAAGGAAGATTTTATTTTCTTCCCAGACTCCCCCTTCCGTTCCAGTTACGTTACAGACCAGAAGCTGAGTGTTAGTGTCCCCCAACGATGTTCCCTTGTCCAACTCTTACATTTACTAACTGTGAAGAAGCAAATCCTCTTCATTGAGAGACACTATTTGAAGTTTTCTCCAGTGATAGTAATCTCAGATGAATTAAGAGTTGTCAAGGTTTGAAGTTACTAAACTACAAAATGCTTTACGCCAAGTGGCATGGCATACAGTATAACAGATGCGTCACATTGACTGAATCGGTGCCTGTTTTCTGTACTTGGCAAGAAGCAGGCATAATAGGCTTACATTTATGTGATATTACCGTTATAATCTTTTTGTGATTAATGGAGCAAACTATGTACTGGAGTAAGATAGAGAACATGAGTTTCTGTGAACTAGAGAGTGTGTTCAGCATTGCTGTCTCTGTTGACCTGGTCCTTATGCTTCTCTTAACATAAATAAATAAATTAAAATCACTTATTTCTCCAGCAGACATTTCTGCCTGCAGTGCTCTTTGTTTCCCTAGCTGCCTTCTGCACTCTTTGTTTTAGACTTTGCTTCTGTTAACAGACTGTTTGGTGAGGTCATCTCCTCTTAGGCTACTAAGACTTATTAGTTTTAAGCGAAAATGAGCAAATCTAAACACTGAAAATGGAATTGACTTTACATTTCTAATTTTGTGACTTAATGTTTTCTCTGGTGAATTTCTCCCTGCATTATGCTGTTGCAGTATACTTTAGGCAAGGGTAGATTGTATCATCTATAAATATTAAAGAAGAATATAATAAAATTACTTTCATTTGGATCAAAATTCCATTTTACTCACACATTTCTTTATTAAAAAATACAAAAATTGTCTGGAGGTACTTAGTAAATATTGTGAGTATTAAAGTTTATTTAATAATGGGTTGCTTTCCAAAAATATGTTAGAAGATAAACGGAAATTAAATTTGATCCAGAAGTTAAGAAGTCACTGAGTGAGTTTCATTGTCCTGTGTTATCCAGGTCAGATTTAGATGATCATAAAGATTTCTTCTGCACTCACTGGAAAGCCAGGAGTCTAGAAACTGCGCCAACAAGCTTTTGGCAGTTGAAGTCAGTTCACAGTCTGGCCATCAGGGCAGGAGAAACACAGGCCATGGGCTCCAGAGGTTATGAGCCAAGAGAAACCAAAAAAAATAACAACAACCACCATCAAAAAACAAACCCTTTCCACCTTCTTTATACAAAATTGAAATGTGTCAAATCAATCCTGAAAATTTTTCAACCATTGAAAATTTAGTTTAAAGAGACATCTGTATCTTAATGTTGACACAACAATATGGATGATATTTGGAGAAGTATAATGGAAGAACACTTCTTTTGGGGGGCTTGAAAAATGTAGACAAAATACTCTTTTTTCTTTTTTTTTTCTTTCTTCTTTTTCACCCCCTAAACCTCTCTTATTATAAAGCCTTTTCTATGATGCTGCCAAAATAAGAGACTGTAACTTATCTTTTCACATGTGGGTGCCCAGAATCTTTTCATTTCTCCAGCATAACTTGATCAGAAATTTTCCAGTAGACCTTCTGTAAGTGCATGCAGTACGGAGCAGAATTAATATGTCTGGCCTTCAAATACTCAATGTAAGAAATCATTATAAAATTCCTCATTTCATGAAGCCTATCATGAAGCATAGGGTAGCATGCGTATACATTAAAGTTTCCAGGATTACAGGAAATAAAACAAGCACAAGTACCTCATTTGGTTTCTTTCAAAGTACATTTAAAGTGCCAGTAAAAGCAAGTCTGTGTTTTGAAGATAGGCCTGGAACAGATCTGTATGCAGTATTCTGTATAACAAATTTAAGTTAATCCGGAATGTACAGATGTAATGAAATACGAATGTGCCAATTTTGAAACTTAACTTTTTTTTCTTTTGTACCCCCCTTCCCTCACAGGTTACTGAAAATGATATTGTAATGGCGGAAAGGCTCTTTGGCATTCTGGCGTACGTAGCATCTTCTGAGCTGCCACAGTATCGCATGCTTTCATTGCTTGGAGAATCTAGGTAAAATACAATGAATGGAACTGGAATTTGTCCAGACTGTATTGTTTAATTTTTTTGCCCACTTTTGTGATAAATTTTTTCTAGGTAAAAAGATAAAAATTTCACAAATACCACCTTACAGAAGATAGGTTCTCTGATTATTGCAGAAATACTGGCATCTCCTGATTCATGTAGGCAGAGGTTTTCACAGAAGTTGTACGAAGTCTGCTGAGTTAGGATTAAAAGGCACATCCACACAAATGTACTGCTTGTTTAATTCTCCAATTGTACTGGTGAAGATTTATGGACTCTCACAATGAAGACTGACTGGTTTTAGTGGGTATTTTATAGTGGGTGACTGTAACAGTTACCAGATTTAAGAGCTGGTGCTCTAAGTAAAAAAGTGCTTCAAAAATCCTATTTTTAGTCTTCTATAGATATGTACTTTATAGAAGTTTAAGTTGCAAGACTTGTATTTAGGAGATGCTATGTGATACATGTCAAAAAGTCAAATGTATAGAAGCAAATCAATGAAGGAATATCTAGAGTCATATGTATTTTGAGTAACTTGAGGATGCAATAAACCTGATAGCTCATAAAGTACATTTTCAAAGGGAGAAAAGAAAAAAAACACCCTCTCAATCACTAGAAACATCTGCACTTAAAAAAAATTCCAGTAATTAAAACTGTAAATCTCTTTATTATCTTTTCACAGGAGGAAACAATTCCATTATCTGCTGGAGGGAAAGGGAAAGAAATCTGGGACTGGGAGTGAGGAAAGTGGTGATAACAGAAGAAATGGAGGGGAAAGCACAACTCGAGCAACGTTGAATTACACGACAAAGGATTTTCATATGGAAAAGCTTGAGGTAAGTATATAATTACAAAATACTTTCATCCTCTATTATATACCTTAGACTGCTACTCACGGCATTTGTCTATATATCAAGTTTCAGTTGTGCTATTGAGAATGGTGAGTTTAAAATATCACTGCTTACCATATTTACGTGCATGATCAAACATTTCATCTAACTGATCTTTACCAGAATACTGGATATTGGTCAGTTTCTGTCTTTAGCGAAGTGATTCCTGACCAGTGCCACAGTCTCAGAAATACATTCTCACCTACAGGCCTTAAGTTCTTAAAGAAATGTTACCTGCATTAGTGAAATATAAGAAATAAGCGGGTTTTGTTACAAAGAAGAATGTGTATTGCACATGTTAGGATTTTCTAATGGAATTAGAAAGTCAGAAAGTATATCCCAAAATTTATTGGCGAAGAACACCTTCAGACAAGATTTGAGGTAGTGCAGACTGTAGTAATAAAGAGCTGTTTTGTAGCTTTTAAATGAGCTACAGGAAAATAAATAGATAGGAAACGTATTAGGTTTAATTATTAATAAAATTGCAAGCTGGCTTGTTTCAGACAAGTGCATCAGTCACGCTTGTTTTAGTTTGTGTTTCTGATCTGCTAACTCTTTTGCTTGGGTAGAGGGAAATTGTTCCCAGGGAGAACATGCTTCTTTCTCTAGTGCGAGAAATTAAATCAAGTTCAGTAAACATTGAATTCAGTTATTGCATTGTGGTTTTGTTAGCTCAGATCCATAGCATAAAAAAAAGACAGTGACTGCATGTGTGGAGGGATTAAATTAAGAAAACATTTTAGTTTCAAAAGCTGTGATAATACCTATTAACTTTGAATGGCATAGAGTAAGACCTCTTGTCCTTTACCACGGAGCAAGCGCTGTAATAAAACAAGCTTGGTATTTGTACAGTCCATTAAATATATGCATTATTTTCTCTTCCCAGTGCAGCAGTTCACACCTTGTCCTTTTTTACGGCGTTATGTATGTGGCAGTAGATATTGCAGGATGTCACAAGAGAAGAGTAATAAAATAGGCAAAAAAGACCGATTCTAGGTCCCCATCAGCAGCAAGCTAACATAATAAATGTGATTGAATAATTTTATTGCTAAAGATGACAGTCTGTGTCATTGATTAATAATTTGGTTTTTTAGATGAAACAGCTGGAAAGTATTTTCTCTGCTTTATCACTCATTTAAGAAACTTATGTTTCGATGGCCTGAAGCATGACCTAACATTTTTAACAATGCCATAAATCAAACTAGTTAGATATTTAACTTACTGTTCAAAGCTTATTATGGCATTTTATAGAAACTCTACAGAAACAGGGATTAATACAGTTTGAGTGACTAAAATGCAGAGCTAGTAGTTGCACAAAGTGCAAGGTTTTTTTAATTATTGTTTCTTAAAGGCTTAGGTTACTTCAGTATCTAATGTAGTGTGTGTTAGCAAGCATGCACTTGCCAGAGTCTATCAGGGAACCTGTGGAAAGGATGCATACTGGCATATTTTTCTGTGACAGTATGCTTAGTTCTTGTTAGGGCAGGTAAATAAACATCTACTTTCCAACTGTTGTACTATAATCATGAAAAACTGGGAAGGGAAGGCAGAGAAGGAAGGGAAGTAGTCTGGTGCTTAATAATACCTGTAAATTTTCACTGCTATGCCAGAAGGCAAAAAAAAAATCATAATACTGTTAAAAGGTATTTACATAACTACTTAAAAGTGGATTTCAGATAAATTAATATAATATTAATATTATGGATACAGTAAGATTCTATGATCACACTTATAAAAGCTTGACATAGACCCTAGGCTGTGCAAATTAAAACCTACAGGAAAAAGTGTGCAGTGGCCTCTTTGCCTGCTAATCACTACGATCTTTAATTCATTAGATTTTTGTGGCTGTTTTGTGGGTTTGCTCTTGTTTAACCTTTTCTTCCTTTGTCTTATGTAATGTGTAATGGTTCTCCCATGCAGGAAATCAAGGAAAGAAAAACATTTTGCCAGACATACGTCGAGAACTTAGTGAAAGAAGCAGCGGAGATCAATATGAAAAATGAGTCGTTGCAGAAGCTCTGGCCTCAAATGTTCATTGAGCTTGTCAGAGATGCAGTGATAGAAATACGCAATAAGAACTCCTACATGAAACTCTGCTTACAGCGGATCACTGATCAAAAGCAGTAGAGTCAAGGCTTCTTGTCTTGGAAGCTTTTGGGTTCAGTATTCTATGGTGTTTTACAAACTTAAAACAATAGAATATAAAATTACCATCACTATGGCATATTTCACCACCACCCCTCTCCCCCCAAGGGATGCCTTTAAATCTTAATTAACTCTTGATAGTTTTGAAATAAAAATTTACTTGCGTACTGCTTTAAAAATGCTTCCTTGGCTAAAGTGATGAGATAGTATAGAAGTAACTTGGTGATTGTCATGTTTTACTAAGTTCTTGTTTTGTTTTTTTTTGCTACCCTTGCTTCTGTAGTGCTACAGCTTTGATTTTTAAAGAACAAATTTACACTCTGCTTGCCTTATTTTTTATCGAACACTTTTCAATTGTCACCTTTTTGACTGTTTGCTGCTGTTTAAAAAAAAAATCAAGAATAGTAGCTGATTTTTTTATGAGCAAAAGCTAATAAATTATTTTTACACCCTGAACTTGACGAAGACTTCTTATTTTTGTTTAATTTGTGAGATTATCGAACACTTTTTCACATCAGTGCCACCACAGTGCTGAGTATATCGTCATTAATTCTCAACTGAACAAATTGCTCAGACTTGATTTCAAGTTTTTCATTCATTTCATCTGTGTTAGTTTGTGTTAATTATTATAGGTAAAATATGAATTTGAGATATACTCACTTAAGCTTTATTTTTGTTCTGTTAAAATATGTTAATAATATAATTTCTTTTGGTTTTGATTACTAAATGATTAATTTTTGAGGTTTGCCAAGGTCAAATGAGCTAAGATGCATGCGTTACATTTGGTAAGGAAACTGATGACTACTATTCAGTTGTAATTAATTTCTGTGCTGTGTGAAAATTTCATATTTGTTATCAATAAAAATAAATTATCACTTTTGCCCTTCACAGATACTGTAAGGAAGTACTGTGTGCGAAGAGAAGACTTTTCCTTAATGCTGCATGAAGAGATGAGACACAACTTGCCCCCAAAATCCACTGTGAATGGGTAGAAAAACGCATTCCATAGTACAATAACTTCCCCAGTAAACACCGTGCCAGCTTCTGCCCGGAAACTGGATTTAGGAACTGTTAGCAAGTCCAGCTGATTCCCGTGGCTGGTGTTCATAAGCAGGTAGAAAATTGTGCCATTTAAACTTAATTTTATAGGTCCGTTGTATCTTAACTAAAACAATCCAGAACCATGTGTGTTCTCTTACTCAATTCAAATTGATCTTATTTTACTTAAGGTCATTTATAAAAAAGGAAATGCTCATAACCAAAGAAAACTTCCTGCAAGGGTTTCTGTGGCTCAAAACTAAGTTTATTTTTAAACTTTACCTGGACAAGACTCTCTGGCAAAGCAGAGATGCAAATACAGTTCTGTAAGCTTGTATGCCCTGAAAGTAAATGAGTAGCAGGAGTCAGGTGGATGTAGGTCTTTTGGAATACACAGTCTACTTGCATTCAGGTCCATCTGATGCATTTCAGTTGTCAGAAATAATCCATTTTCAGAGCATGTTGCAGGTTAACAGTGGCATGCATACTGGTAAATATTTTCAATTTGGTTTATGTTATATGTGATCTTCTAAAGGATACTTGGAAGTAGTTGCTTTTCAGTCTTTACGGAATTTAATGGAGTTTAAGTCACTGAAATTCTAAGGAAATGTTAAGAGTCCTGAAGAAACTGCTCCAGCAGTTGATGGAATTTAATAGAAACAATCACCCCTCCAGGATTTTTGAACTGCTTCATGGAATTTATAGTAAAATTAGTGTTATTTGATAGGATTTTTTTTCTTTCCATTGGAAAACTAGACTCTTAGGGGTTTTGGTGTGTTTTATTAAGGGAACAAATTAATATCCCACAACATGTGAGAAAATGAGAGTTTACATTATATAAATAGTCAGTATAGAAATGATCACGACAAAGTTTTTTGGATCCATCAGTTTACATCATTTCTGTGCAGAGGGGGTGGGTGGAGCAATTCCAGCTTCTGCACAGGGACAGAAACCTCAGCAGCTGTGTGAGAGTGCAGAACTCTCCTGATGATGTAGCTGGAGCAGATGGGCCCCTTTTGAATCAGATTCAGCAGCAATAAAAGACTGGAAAAAAATCTTTTACGAAAGGGTGGATTGGTCTAGAGGAACAGGAAGTTCTCCATGGGAAAATCCAGAGAAAAGCCAGACTTTCTGATACTGAGACTTTAGAAATATAATCTTGATTGGAGACTTTGAGGTAGGGTCTTGAAAAAGCTAAGTGAAATGAATCAGAGGGTATTGCCTCTGAGTTGTAGAAACATCTCCTTAAAATGCTCTGTATTCCCAGTGCTCTGTGAATGCTGCCAGTTTGGACTTTTTTTCACGAATAGCAGCTGTTTCATAACAGGATTGCTAAATGGCTGAAGGGAGGGTAGCACGACAGCTTTTATAAATGAAGAAAAGATTAATGTTGGGCTGCATACGTTTTTTTCACATAGAACCAGTAGGAACAAAAAAACCTCTTATATTTTTACTGATTCTTTTTAGGAAACAAGTGAATGATGGACTAAAGGGGTGTTAGACCTAAGAGTACATAGAATTTTAAGCTGCCAAGTGATCTTAAAATTGTTAGCAGGCTATATGTTGTTGATGTGGTTATTAAAATTATTTGTTAATTCATACGAATGTGTGGGATACATTACTGTAGTTTCGTATTAAGGAATTTCTGAGTACCTAAAAATTTTTAGGTGGTACAAACATCAAATTCTTAGATGTTTGGAAACTTAAGTACTACATATATAAATTTTCTATGGTTACAGGTATAAATAGAGGAGTTAAAATAGACATTGATTTTGAAGCTGGGGACCTTTTTAATAAAACCTTCCAGACTGAAAGCAGTTATTTTTTTTCTGCTTCAAAAGCCCTTAAATGCTGCATAAACCCAAATTTGGATATTGTTAATATTTCATTGATACTCTATCCAAAATGGACCGTTGCGATCCACTCATGTAGCCTGACTTTCTGCTCAGGACAGGAGCTGCTATTGTAAAAATTCCATATGTTAACTAGAAATCATCTTAAGGGTTAAAAAGATACTGTTTTGACTTTTAAGTCTTCTGAAAACTTTTTTTTCCATTTATTTTTTTGTATTATTTATACAGTTTCCTTATTTTCTGAGACAAATTTCCATTATGTCCAAACAAGGGCAAATACTGATGTATCTTATTTTTTTCCAATTTCAGTTTAGCCGTATCGTGCATGAAGGGCCCATTATGTCATGCAGAGTCACTGTTTATTTTGCAACTGAAATTTGATCTTCAGTAAGGAGAATGATGAAGAGCTCTATTTCATACACTCCATTTGATATAGGATCTGAAAAAGTAATAGAGCTGCAGATATGCCGCCACGGTGGAACAAAGGGAGAAGTGATTCACTTGATGCAAACCAAAAGCTGATCCTGTCAGGTTTTTTGGGGGGGGGGTTTGTTTGTTTGTGTTTTTTTTTCTCCTCAAAAAAGTACTGGGAAGAGGTTTTAACTGAGCATTGTAGAGTAAGTAAAACTGCTCGACTGTCTGTGACCAAGTGTTAGATTGGAGTCTGGAAATAGCTGAAAACCGTTTTCCGGTCTGTGTAGGTCAGTGATAGCAAAGTGAAATATCTTGTTCCACTGCTAGAAACGGTCATACTTTCATTATGTAAACTATTTAAAATAATAATAATAACAATAAAATGCTGGCCATCTGCAGATTAAGTTAGGCTAATGTGCAAACAGTAGTGAGTCCACAATCTGGGTTTGCATTCTGCAAATTCAGGAAAAGTGACAACTACTTTTTTTTAACTAGAGCTGTAGGCTGTAAAAGTGACAAACAATGATGCTACTTCTTGTTACAGTGACTCATCAGGATGAACTGCTTTTTGTTAGCTAGTTTATTTAAAGAAGCTGAGGCAAATAACTTGCTATTTCATATTATTAAGAAACATTCACAAAGACGTGATTCAGATTGGGAGGTCAGTGTGCGTATGCAAAATCACAATAACAGCTATTTGTTTTGATTGGGAAAGCAGACTACTTGAATATGTTTCTGTTCCCGCATTACACACTCTGCTATATCTTGAAGTCCGGTTTTCTCTTTAGTTTAAGTTGGAGGCGTCAGTGTTCTGGGGTTTTGTTAAGATTACGTCTTTTGTTACACACATGTAGAACAAGGAAAGGGAAAAGAGGATACTAGCTATCCCTTTGGTCTGTGGTGTGATAAAGTTGCTTTTACTCAAAAGTGAATATAAACTGTTGGATTTTTGCATACTAAAAAGTAGAGTGTAGGCTACACAGACTTTAAACAATCTTACAAAAGACTAATTGGTATCTGCTTACACGCCTCAGAGCTGGGTTTTCTTGAGGAGGAGCTAAAAGAAATTGAATCTAAGGGACTGTTTGTACAACCCAAGTATCTAATTTTGTTGGCTAGCTTTGCTGGGCTTCTGCTCTCGGGGGAAGAAAGATAAGCTCATCTGGAGGAACTCTTGTCTCCGTTTACTGTGGTGAAAACAGCATTTCGTTACAAGCTGTGTATTGGACCTCATAGGCCATACTTGTGGAGTGGACAGATGCTTCTGATTGCAGCGAATATCAGGAAGCCCTGGTGAAGAATTGAGAAACCTTAATGGGAGAAAAACTGATGCTTCTCAAGTTCTGAGTTGTTTGGGTTTGGTGGGGGTTTTTCAGTTACAGATAGAAGTATTGCAAGCAGAAATATAGTTGACTGATAAAAGTACACTGAGTGTAAAAAAGCTAGAAAACTGCAGGTTAGAATATTTATACCAAATCCAGCAGTAGAAGTATCCAGCATCCCCAAGAAATGTGTTTGTGCAAGACAACCCTATATTCCTTACTGCAGACTACATTGACTTGAGGATGCTCTTATATGTGACTGTTTTATCCAGCTTTTTGGAAAGTACAGACTGATGGCTTCATGATTGATCTGGACTTTGGTTGATTGGTGCAGTATAAAATAATATAAATCAAGGGAGCAGGATCAGATTTCTTGGTGCTGTTGGTTAACAGGATGGCAATGCTTAATCCCACCCTTTGTTGCAATCTTCCTAATTAGGTAGCCACTTCCATATTAAGGCAAATCTTGTGTGCGATCTTCATTCTTATTATATGGTGCCTGGCATCTAGTACGTTGCTACATCCATAACCAAGATGCTTTCTAGTTTCAGACAAACTGTTCCTTTCACTTTTGTTTGACTGGTATGGATATCCCAGGGGTTAAATGCTGCTATTAGATGTACTTCATTTTACACCTAACAAATCTGGCACTTTACATGAACACTGAGCAGATCATAAACAAGTTAATTCTTTCTGGAGTACTAGACATGGATAACATAAACAGCACTAACGTTTTCAAAGCAGTGAGAATGATACCTTTCAAGAATCAAGGTAACGAAAAGCCTTTCTGCATGTAGTATTGAGCACTTAAGCACAGGAGAAGATAGCCTGGAGTGACGTATGGTTTCCATCTATTTATAACATATTGTTAGACAAGAGAGTGTGAAGTTAATTCAAACTACAGTGGTGAAGAAACTGTGCCCATGAATGTGACGTTTATATTACATGCTCACATAGTCTAGACATCTTACGTGGTTATGCAGGTAACGGTGGTATTAAGGTAATTCACACTCGGTGAAAGAAATCATAGCGATATGTAGAGAAGCCATGACTTTACAGTAATAAGCAATGCTGAGTTCACTGATGAGCTATTACATTGCTCTTAGAAATTATATTGTGACACAATACGTGCTGTGGTTTGTGTTCTATGTGGATATGTAGCAATTTGATGCCTATTTGCATTAGGCTTCCATGATCTATGTTTTCTAATAAAGTAAAGAAATAATTCTGAAGAGTGATGAAAGAAACCAAGAGCACAGAGTACAGCTTGCTTCCAGTTTCTAACTCGGCACTGACAACAGAATATATTAAGCTTCATACAACTGTCATATCCCGGGTAAAGTACACATGTTAAAGCTCTCAGTCATTTCCCTATGAAGCTTGTGTAAGTCTACAAATAACATCCCCTAGGGAAATGTTACTTAGATTCCAAAGAGATCTTAATAACTGTAATAAAATGTAAACATTCAGGGTTTTGTAATCCAGAAAATGTGAACTGGCTTGTCAGTTTAGAGGAGAGAACTGTGTAAATACTAGAGAAGGGTTCCCAGGTGTGACAAGTGTATTAGAATACAGAGTGAATAGCGAAGAGAACATTTATTACAGTGATTTTGTATTCTTATGGAGACTGCATGTGAATGAATGGAAACCGGAATATATGAACCTATGGCAAAAGACATAATATCTCCCTAAAAGACGTGAGCATGAAAACCTCTCTCTCTTGTTCTGGCAGTTACTTGTGTTGCTTTGTTGCTCTTTTGGTTTTGTTTGATTGGTTTTTAAACCAGCAACTAACAAGCATGCTAACAACCAAGAGGCTAGATGTGAATTTTCAGCATATCTTTACGGTTTTTATTTCTTCTGTCTTCAGTATTTACCTATTTGGCAGCTGCATAAGCAGAAACATTACACTGTACGTTCAACAGTTAGAACAATGCCAATTGCTTTATCAGAGGTGAGGCCTTCGTTGTCCTGAGGATCTGTATCTAGATTAAAAAGTAATCAGTAAAGCAAAAAAAAATTTTCTCTTTTGCTTTTTAAAGCAAGATACCCAGTCATTCTTTCCTATTGTGAATAAATGTGTGAGTCTATAGCCATGACATTTTTCTATGTGATTTACCAACACTTCTAGATGTAGCTGGAGACATTCAGATCCATCTATTGCAAATTACCATTATTCAGCAAAATACTTAAGCACATGCTTACTTCTAACCACACACTCGAATATTTCCATTATTTTTTAGGATTTTCCAAGAGTAGGACTCTTTATAGCCAAAAATATCTTTGATTTTTGGCCTGAAACAAGAGATGTAAGGTTAAAGGCATCATATTAATTAAGTTTATTACTTTAAGTCTTTGGATCAGGTCTTTTTTTTCTTTTAAAGCCTGTTATTGTAGGTTTAATTGGAATTAATATCTTGATAAAACCACAATTATATTTAGATTATTCCAAATATTACGAGCATTTAAAGACGTACTTATTGATCAGTTTTCACTTATTAATGTAAACTATGAACTGTTCTTAACATGAGGAATTTAATTTACTACAATAACAGATGTCTCCCGAACGTACTTTTCAGTCTTTGATGGAATGCAAAGTAGATTGCTTTATAAGAATATTTCTAGCCATTTGTAAACATCTGAAATTGCAAGTATGGGAAATGAAGGTGTGACTAAAAATGGAAATGGAGACCTTGTTTCATGAAACTGTAGATGCCACCACCCCACCCCCCCAGTGTAACTTACTGTAGACTACACTTTGCATTAAAGATGCTGTAGAACTGAGTCTAAACTCTTACATATTTTGTTTGTAGATTGAATTTCCAGGTGATTAACAGTTCTCGTGATCCGTAGGATCGTTTATGAAGCTTTGTTTGTGTTGCATTATTTCAGTGTTATCGTGCGCCTCCTGTGCAGATGTAATAATGTAAGATTTAAATGCAAGTCGACATGCTGATCAAGATTCTAAAAGGTATTTGCATTAATGTATGGTCTTTATTAGGATGCATAATCAAAAAAGCAAAATCTAAACTAGATAACCTATGTGAGCTAAAACCATGATGCTCTTGAAGTTGTTGCAAGATTCCTGGTGATTTGAGGGACTGGGATTTCACACATGGCCTATATGCAAGGTGAGAGTTATCCTAACCAATTTTTTTTTAGTATCTATGGTGATTACATCTGTGCCTCAGCTAGACATCTAGGTTCTGTGCTGGCTAGAGGAAAAGAGATGCTTTTACAGTGTGAAACATCTGACTTGTTTTAGATACGCACCTTTTCAATGCAGTGGAATTGATTTCTCTTTTTTTTCCCTCCACTGTTAGGGTAGTCTAGGCACTCATCCAGATGTTGATGTCTGCAAAAATTTGAATTTGTGCAGACAAGTTCCATCCTTCCCACTTTGTCTGCTTCCCTCTCATGCAATTAGAACCAGTTTTTTCTCCCATGCCAGTCAGAACCCACGGAAGTAGCCCACTTTATGATGAACAAGCATGCGCTCTACTTGGATTTGGGGTAAAATTCAAATGTCCTAGATTTCCAAAAGGAGAGATGCATACCCCAAATCATGCTGGACTTCAGTGAAATCTAGATCAGTAGGTGCTTTTGTTGCATTTGAAAAGGCCTTGAGGTCTGGCACACAGGTTCTCTCCTTTGCTATTTTGAATACATATATTGCCAAAGGAGGAGAGTGACCTGGCCACATGGATAGAGTGGGACACTGCAAATTGGGGTAGACATTATTAGGTAGTAGAAAACTGCTTCTTCACTGAGGTCATTAAAGTAGTATACTTATGTGAGTAGTAGAGAGTTGCAAAATGTTAAATGTGCTTGGTGACAAGCTAGAAATACATGTTATATTTGTGCTTTTGACATAAATTTAGCTCAGCTCAGTTAGACGTAGCCATTTCTCTAGTGGTGAGCTGACTGGTTGCAAGGCAGCTGCTGTTTCATGTACAGTGATTATTACGTGCTGGGCAACTACAAAGAAAATAGGTCATTTGCAGATAGTATGGGTATTCAAGTTGTTGAACAGATTCTTTGTATATTCTGCAGAGTACCATTCGCAGTATTTTCAGTTTTATTTACAAGAAAAATGAAGTGGTCCAAATCTTTAAAGAGAGTGTGAGTTACATTGGTTAAAAGTTACTTCAGAGATGCTAAGGACCCCTTACCTTTGTTGTTATGATTTTTTAAATTGCATGAATCTTGATCTCATTGCTTCTTGGAGAAGAAAGCAAAAAAGGAACCACAGGTGGTCTGAGAAAGTTATATTGATTATTTGCTCTTTCTTCTTTGTTGGTACTGAACTTTTGCCCTTGCTTGATGATGCTAGCTGTAGGCTCACTCCCAGGGATTAACTAGAGGCTGTGTCAGGAAAAGTATTTTAATAGATCTCGGTGTGCTCAGGGCAGTTTCCAAATTTGATCAACATATGTTGCCCATCTAAGATTAGTCATTTATTTTCACATCCTCCATTAATGCCTCATTTCAACAAGCTTTGTCACCTTGCAGGGACAAACTGGTATTTCGGTAATGTGATCTATGATTGTGTTTGAGGTCTTTCAGCATAACAGATGAGTGTCAATTGTAGAGATTCTCATTTTAAAGAATATTTAGTTTAAAACATCTGTGGAGCCTCACTGCTGACTGGCCCTCATTTTTTATTCCAGAGACACCTTCTTATAAAATACACTTGTCAAACTGCTTTTTAGCAGTGCCTTGGAGAGGATCATCCCCTGATGGCCTACATTTTAACAGCAGCAAAAGTGAAATAAAAACACTTGGTTGCATTAGATAACTGGTAATGAGCTGACAAAGGTGTTAAGATAGCCAGGTGCTGTGTATCTCATCTGTAGTGTATGTTAAGTGTTGGGCAGCTACAGAGAGTGAGGCAGCTTTGTGTATTTTTAGAGGTGTGAGAACTGTTGTGGGAAGCCAAATCCTTCTGTATTTCTCCTCCACTACTCCCCTTAGGAGGCATTCACTTTCTCTACCCTTTGTTTCCAAGCTCCAATGTATTCTGTTATTATTAAGGAAAATGTTGTCAGCATTGCTTGCTTGGTCCAACAGAAGTCATGCACAGGCAACTTTTCCCTTTTCCCCATCTCTACAACGGGGAGCAGCTACAGAGAGGCTGCTGCTTAATTAGTATTAGTTATTGGTGTAAAGCGGAAGTGGCATAGCTGTGTTATGTGGAGAGGGCAAGAGGAAGAATGCTCGGGGTAGGGGCACCTGTTGGTTTGGAGCAAAATAGTTCTAGCACATGTAGTGCTAGATTCGGTGGGATTTTTTTTTTCCTGGCGCTTTTTAAAAATTTTTTTTTTTATTACTCTAACTTGAATTGAATCAGCAGATGAGGGAATGCATTACTTGGCTGCTACTAACACAGACATCATTAACTAGCACTTTCACCTGTAACAGTCACAGGTCAAGTATTGCCTGGATTTTTTAAACAGTCTGTCTTATGTTCTAGGGAGGAACCGTGCCACTGTTTTTTTTTATTGCTCATTGCACCTGTAGAATGAGTGGGATTTGTGATAAGTAAAATGCACCGAAAGTAGGTATTTTTGTGTGAGCTATGTGCTAAATATTTAACATTTCTTTTAAATATTTGCTGATTTAGAGGAGTCTTTCACTTACGGGTTATTTCACATGCATTTGGGTTTTTCCTTTTCAGTCCACATTTGTTTAAGAATGCAATCAATTCGGTAATTCCTAATCAGAAGCATTTGGAGATCTAGAACAGGATTGGCAAGTTCTTGGCTTTTAGTCTTGCAGTATTTTAATTTTTTTTATGGCAATTTATGACACAGCTAAAAATCTTGTAAAACTTTTAAGTAGGTTCCTGGAAATTGCCTTTACCAGCTCAATTAAAAATTTTGGCTGAAAAATTTTCACCTATTCTAGACAAAGCTTTAAAAGATTTATTTTCTTAACCATCCAAAAGACAGTTGTGTGATGTGCTCAAGACTACTTCTTTCATAAAGTTGGTTTTTTTCAGAAGGATTTACAGAATATTTATATATTTACTTGGTGAGTATAACTGTTTATCTTGCTTTAATTCTGGACTAAAGTAGTATGATGTCAGATGCTGTTTGGCTTTCCTTCATTCTAGCATTGTGTGATGACATCAGTCTTGACATCAGAGAGAACCGGAGCTTGAAGGTACAACGTACTCTTGGCAGGAATTATGATACTGGGATCAGGGTTTTGGCTAGGGTGAACTCCAGGGTGATCTCCTGGAAATGAATACTAATTACTTGTACACAGTGGAACCAAGCAGTTACATGCAGCTTGTTTGCTGTGGGCCAATAAAGGTTTTTGTTGTTTGGTTTGTTTTTTTTTAAATTACTGGGATTCTTGGAAAATTTGCATCTATTTTCAGATCTGAGAAATGAGTGCCAGCATTAGTAGCAAGTTATATCACTCTTTTCCTAGGAGGAGCTTGGAAAGGCCATGGATTCTTGCAGCTGCATCTAGAAGTTTAGATTCACCTCGGATCATACACAGGTGAAGGAAGTGGTTATTTTTGTTACTGGAATGGAGATTGGGAGCAAACCAGCTCAAGATCTGTAATTTGAGTCTTGCTGTTTTCACCTCTCAGTCTGTGTTGAGAAGGGGAGGAAAAGTGGATGTGTGGCAAAAGTGGAAGACTATGAGATATGGAGGGACCACAATGGGAATTGAAGTTGGGAAATATGCTTTTTAGAAGGCCTCCTTCTAGAACATGGGAATCGCGCACACCAGCTGCCTCTAGTGTGTAGTGCTGTGGAGCAGAGGGAGGCCTGTGGCACTGCAGCTGGGTGAAACAGAGGGCTAGACACAGGGGGAGGGAGCTGGGAGCCAGGATTGCAACTTTTGATTTCAGGCCTGTACAGCTTGGCAGGTCTCTGTAATTTTCAGTGAGAAATATGTGCACCCCAACCTCAAGGAACGTTAATCTTCTTCTCATAACATTCTTTAGCTGTTCTCTTTGGTTGCTCTCCCAATTCGTTCCAGAAGGCGGCTTCCTGCAGACAGTGTGTTAAAACAGGATGCCTCCATCATGTGTCAGGTCAGTGATTTAGTTCACTATTGAGTATTTTCTACTACTTTATTTACTCTAGGAACTCCTAGTGATCACTTTATAAAATGACAAAGAAGAGCTATATCATGTGAATATCTCAATTTAGAAAGGGTAGGCCCTTTACAGATGCGTTAGGAGCAGTGTTGATAATCATGATGTCTCTTTCCTGGTACTCTGCCAGAGACATTCCCAGGCAGTATTGTGTCTTATGAAAACCAGTAACTGTGCAAGTCTGTGACATCAGTCATCTTCATGTTCTAGAGTTATTTGCTCACTGCTATTAAAGGGTTAATAAATTTATTGAAAAGGTTTTTTTTCATACTTCTGTTCTCTGTTAGAGCAGATAAACTCAAGAGAAATTCAGGCTAGATGAATAGTTCTGTTGGGGCAGCAGCTTGTTCCCATCTGCTGCCTTTGCCGGGAAGGTGGCAGATCATTTCTGCAGAGGTAAGAGATGGCATCTAGGATAAAGGACCCCCAGTCCTAATTTGAAAAGTACTGCAAGTGGATGAGAAGTGGCGGGTGACAGCAGCTGGCTATCAGCAGACATCTTTCCTTGGTGCTATTCAGGTATGAGCAGAAAACGTTCCGTAGGCAAATGTCATGCACATGCAAATTTACTGTACATACTGTCCCTTTTCAGACATGTTGCAGGGAAATGTCCAGCCCAGACACCCATTCCTCTTTGCTGGGGAGAAGTTTGTATTTTGAGATGGCTCATACTAGTATCTAAGGATAGAATGGGACCACTCATCTTTTAATGTTGTCTGGGAGATCATTTGCTAACCTGCAAGCAGTCCAGGGCTCAATGTCTTCCTCATACGTGGCATGTAAGAGGGTGGTCTACTATTTCAGGATTCTCTCAGATTATTATGTTGCTTAGGCAAGACATGCTTGCAGAACCTGTGCAAATCAAAACCCTCCGATCTGAGAAGACTCCTGAGTGATTTGGTGGCTTGTAAAATCAGGGACATACCTTCACAGAGTTTTCAAACTGGCCCAAAATATCTCTTTACTTTACAGAAAATGGTGCTGTTACTCCATTATGCCTCTCCAAATATTTTTGAAAAAGTATTTTCTCTGGCAGGACCCAAGCTTTAGGCTATAGATCAAACAGGTTCAAACATTTTTCTGGACTCTTTTTTGTTCTTCTTCAACTTTTTTTGGTTGATTCCTTTATATTCCCATCAATGTCTATTTATATTATATTTCAGTGTGGTCTGGCCAACAGTCTTGATACAGAAACAAAAATCTTTAGTCTTGTTTAACCAAGCTAGTAAGAGATGTATATTTTCATCCTGAAGTGTGGGGTTGTGCTTGCAATATGTTACAGGAGTTTTATCTCAAGACTTTTGGAAGTTTCCAACACTAAATAAGTATTTAAATGCTACTTCATTGGCTTCGAGTTCTATCAGCTCTTCTTTTCTGGAGCTGCAACGAAAATCGATGTCCAACATGTAGCAACACTAATACTTATTCCTCTAACGTACCTGCATGCAACAGGGAATGGAATTGGGATTACATGCAGTTAACTTAAAGCATGTTGCAGCTGTCTTTGATTCTACAAAACTTTGTCTGTATAACGGTACTGCTGGAGAATGCAGCTGGTTTTTGCATTGCTGAAATTTGGCTGACTCTGCAGCAACATCCAGGCCTTCTTGGACGCTTCGTGATAAAAATACAGCACTGTTAGTGCTCCTGCTTTTATTATTAGTGGAGGTGCAAGTACTAAAAATACTTATTGCTTTCACAAGAACTTAAGCGTAGACAGTGCTGCAGAGAAATCCTTTCTGTCTGTGTCTCGGTTGCTTGATCTATATGTGGAACTGAAAAGGGCCAGGAGGTTCCCACATAAATAAATCTTTGAAACTGCCATGATGTTCCCCTCAGTCTCAGCTTTGATATTCTTTCTTTAAAGAAAATTAGGCCTTAGCTGTTTTAGTAGCAAAGAAAAACCTCAAAAATGTGAAGTTGGACGTAGGTGGTGCAGACAGAAGTTTGCATAGAGCTTGTAACAACAGTGGGAGGTGTGAACTGCTGCCTTTACCTCTTTTGGGTGTTAGCTCAAATATTCAGCAGTGGTGTCTAATCATGTATAATAAGTATTTTGTTCCTTAAAAAGAATGAAGAGACAAGAGGCCACGGAGCTGCGTGATGTCTGGTGGGAGGTGTCTCATTTAGATGGCATTTGGGAGTTGCTTCTGGTTGTTGGGGTTAAAAAGAAGTCCAACATTAAACTTTGGCGGGATGGGAACTGATGAGAAGGGCTAATATATATATATTTTTTTTTTTTTTTTCTTGGCAGCTCTGAGGTGTAGTTTATCCTGTAGATAGAAATCCTGTCACCCTTCATCCACATTCCTACTCTCACTATCATTAAACAGTAAAGCATTAAAACACTTCCAAGACTTGAAATGAGACACTCCTTCCTGAAGTCCCGAACACTTCCTGGTTGGTTGGGGGTTTTTTGGGTTTTTTACCCTGGTGCCTCTCAACCTTCTTCTGTCCTTTTTCCTTTAATAAACTCTGTTTTGAACCTCATCAAACAAAACTATACATGTGGCACCAATCTGTGGATATGCGAGGTGAGGAAGGTGAAAACAAGCTGCTTTATGAAGGAAAAGTTACATACACGTCGCCTTATTTGGGTCTGGTGCCACAGCTGATTCTTTAACTTCATTGAGTTAATGACTCCCTGGATGACTCACTGCAGTTGTTCAGTTTTTTGCAATATGCAGGTTTTCTACAATGGAAGAGTTCTTTGAGTTCTTTCCTGTTGGTATTGTTCCTTAAAAAAAGGGCATTTAGCACATTAGGGCCATACCATGTTGTATGTACACATCAGGTACAGGCTTTCTCCTTAAAGCTGTTTACCCAAAGCGGAGTTTGAAGGTCAGCAAGAGATTTTAACTGTAGAATGGGAGTTAGGTACTTTCTTAAAAGTTCACCAACACAATACAGGGTTAGTGTTTTATCACTAGGAGCACAAAAGCATAATTCTGTTACAAGAATTAAGAAGCAAAACAAAAAAAATGTTTCTTTAACAGTCATCCGTAGTGTTTTGGATAATAGTATTTTGCTAGTGTTAGGAATCCTAACTGTTCTAAAGATGCTCAATTCTCAAATTAAGCCTAGGAAGTACTTAATTCCATATTTCCCTAAAATTGCTTATTTCATGTTCTGTAGAATTACGCAGAGCTTTATATGATTGCTTAAGAAATTATTTATTATTTTTAAGCTCCATGCTGTATAGACTACTTACTATGCTAAAGCTGTTCCTACCCATAGAGCAGTCTATGGCTAATTTTCATAGCTGTACAAACTACTTACCTCCTCATATTTGTGTGCTTTTTTGGTGTTTTATTTTTCTAGAAGCAAATATGTTAAAGTGCATAAACCTGCTTCCCTGAATCTCATTCTCTGTTTTATTAAGTGTTTCATTTTGTGCGTACAGTTTTGTCCCGCTCCACCCACCTTTCCTGGTCTATAACATTTATCAGAAGCCTACGAAGCTAAAAAGTCTGAAAGAAGAGTTTACCCTGTCTTATCTAGTGCACCAACTGCTATGCTTCCATCAGATAAGTAAACAGGGGGGGCTACCTGCGTGGTTGCAGCAGCTTGGTGTATTTGATGAATGCAGTCACTCTGAAGACGCTTTTGGATCAGTCCCACATTCAGACCTGTGTTTGTAAGAATAAGAACTGCTCTGTTGTGGGAATGATAAAGCAGTCCATACCCCCAACAGTTCTAAGTGAAAGATCATAATGCTAGAAATTTAGACCAGGTGTTTAAAACAAACAAACAAACTGCAAATACAAACCCACTTTTTAAAGTTTTTTCTTCTTTGTCCATAAAGCCTCTACATTTAAAAAAAAAAAGAGAGAGAGAGAAAAGAATTTTTAATCTAGAAAGAATAGATATTAGCCCAGAAATTCACAAGGTAACTAAAAGCCTGGCTTTATGCTCCCTTCTGTCATCCTTTTTTCAGAAGCTGAGCTGATAAATACTTATGTTGAGTATGTGAGTGTGCACGTGCATGTTTATGCAGGTTTGCATGCATGCTTTTATATGCACTGCGTCTCAAATAATTTAAGTAGTTACCACAGCAGGAAGTGCAGTTGTGTGTTTCCCAGTGCTGCACATTCTAGAGCAACCTGAATCTGTCTTATAAAATAGTATGTCGTAATACTGAACAGATTGTCTCATACCAAAGATCTTGATAGGTCACTTAATGGTTCAGCAGACATCACCAACATTTTATTAGGTGGAAGCACTGGAACTTTATCTTGCGACTTTATGAATCAGACAGAGCTGGTTGTGTCTGGCATTTTTCACAGATCTACTATAAACATCCTAGTTTACTTGTTTTATTGGTAAGTGGAAATATAACCCCACACAATTCTCTTAATGCAGACCTGCAGAGCTTAATTTTCTTCCATTGAGTACAGTTAAGAATAATAACCCTTCCACTGTTTCATTAAATGCCATTTTATATTTTTTGTAAGGAGAAATCCAATTGATAGAACTATTTCTATTGCATTTAACCTCTGTAGCATAATTTTTTTTAAACAGATAAATCCTATTTCTTAGACAATACTTTATATTTCACCCTAGATATTTTCCCTGACAGCTATAAGGATATTGTGAAAGAGAGAGTTCTGATGGGAAATATACTCCATTAAGCAGTTTATTCTTCAAATATTAATACAGTTGTTCGTGAATACATTTCTGAAATTACTGTAGAATTCAATTTTAAATAAAAATCTTGCCCCATTTTTTCTTACTATTATCTTTCACAGAAACATGTACTAAGTGAAGTGTTGCCATAAATATTAACTTCATGCATCTATCTGTACTTGGGTCGCATTTCAACAGAGGATTTATGTGAAAGTTTTTCAAGCATGTACTTAAATATTGCAGTAAGTGCTTATTGCTGAGCCTGTGTTGTTGGGTCAGGAGCCTGGTGGTGAGCAGGAGCACTCTAATCTCCCTCACTGAGATTATGGTTGTGTTCTCTGCTCCTTCCAGGTATAGAGGGGGTGATACAGACTACTTCTAGTCCTTTTCAAATTTGAAACCGTGAGGGTGAGAACATTCTCTTCTTTGGCAACCTTGGAGTGTAGTTCATTTCCTTAAATTTACTGTCAGTGCTTGAGGAAAGATTTTTTGTTTTGTTTAGAACCAGGGGCCAAGCAGTTGCAGAGTTTAATAACCCAAGACAGGGTTATTAACAGACATATAAAAGGGGTTTCAGGACACTGGAACAAACTCAGAAAACCAGAGCATCTGGTGAAAGACAGAGGAAAACTAGTTTTGCCATGGGATGTGAGACCACACAATAGGAGAATGACTGCAGTGTGCCACTTTGAAGCCATTGCAATTTTCTTGCAGACGAGTATGAGAAATGTAATGTGTAGACTTCCACCATTCTACAGTTCTTCCTTTGACTGGATTATAAATCTTCCTGTTTACCATCTCTTTCTACCTCAATGTGATTTGTCAATCTCTTTTTTTAAAATGCATCACCAAATTTGAAGCAACATCTTCCATGAAACAACTAATGAGGACAAGAACTTAGCAGACAAACTGAAATCTCTACAGCTAAACAGCGTAGTTGTCAGTCTACAGTTGTTCCGGCCTGGCAGCTGAGTGAAAAAGGCAGGACCTTGCGCCTTTTGTCTTGAGGGTGATTTGCTTAGCAGGGTCTGCCTCAGTTTGCTCTTGATTTTTACCTGTTTCCAAATTCTTCATTCCAGACCTTCTACCTGAAAAGTTCCAAGCAAAGTTTCAAGAAGTGTTAAATAAGTATAAATAGTTTTCCACGAGGCTTGAAAAATCAATGAGATTGATTTAGTGTCCGTTTGGACAACAAGTAAATGAGTAATTTGTACCAGTTCCTGGAGATCAGGAAAAGGTAAGGTAGCAGCACAGGAACTTTAAATCCTGTATCTACATGTGTCCCTGAGAACCTGTAATCTTCATAAGGGCCCAGTCCTAAAAGTAAAAGACTAAGTTTATCTTTACAAAAACTTTAAGATTGGATATTGGAAGTAAGAAGAAAAAAGACAAAAAAAAAAAAAAGAAAAGAAAAAAAAAAAGATAGAGCCAGTCCTGAAATTCTGAAATCGAGAGGTCAGTTCCATAGATTTTAAAATAAGTCATTTTCATCTGAGTTTTCTTTTTCTCTGCAATAGAAAGTTTCAGGTAAACCCTGTTGCATTTTTTCCCACATACAGGACATGAAATTCACTATACTAGATAAACTTATTTATTTGATTATTCCCTTCCCCCCTTTAAAAATTGCTCATCTGTTTGCTGTCGCTTGCAAAGAACAAAGATTCACTTCCTCATCCAAATACTTACCTTGCAGGGTTTGGAGAAAAAGTATGTTCTATTTGCTCCCTTTATGCCTCAGGGAGCCTTCAGAAGATTCTTTGGTGTTTTCTCTGTGTGTTTTGTTTTGTTTTGTTTTTTTTAATGAAGTGAAAAAGGAAGAAAAGAAGGGGTGAAAGAAGAGAAGTGGGGTGTAGAGGAATCTTGTAAAAGAAGGAATTCAATTGATTCTAAAAAGTTAGAAATTATTTCCTCTTAATTCTTAAAATATTCTTTTGGCTTTTCTCTTTATAAATACATGTGCACAGACACTGTGGTGTGTTTAATACTAGAATAGTAATGTCTTTTTCCATAAGTTCTGCTATCTTACAAAACTTGAGATTTTTTANGAGAAACTGAGTAAAAAGCATGCTAGATACTAGTGCCTTTTTTTTTTTTCCCCTCTGTGCTTGGAACGTTTTGTTCAACAGCATGCACGTCTGTGTGATTTCACTGACTACTGCCTCGGCAATGGCAGGTTCTCCGAAAATCTTGATTCAGTTCAGGAGGAAGCTGTCCAAGAGCACTGGGAGCAGGGCTAAAGGCAGCCTATGAGCACGTAGGACCAAAGCATCAGAAAGCTTTTGGAACTCGTCCTTGGAAGGGTTTGCATGCTGCAAATGCTAGACTTGGGGATGAAATATGACTCAGAGAACTGATCTCAGCAAGAACCAAGGAAATGGCAAATAAATTATGTGGGAGACTAATGTGTAATTACAAATTTAGCGGTAACTTTTCTTTTTAAACAAAACATCATTCTGCTCAGAGCCAAGCAATAGTTCAGGTAACTGCTGAAGATTTACAGAACGTTTTTCTTGGCACTGGGCAGTGGATTAGTATTGTTATTCTCGAGTACAGTGACAGTTGTTCATAACAGCTAGAGTCCTCTTGCATCTACTACTCATGTTGCTTGAGACAGGACAAAGATTGGACAAGCATTAGAGAAGAAATGGAGAGAGACAAAAAGAATTGTTTAACTCTGGCATTCCCCTGAAAGAGATACACAAGAAGGTAAAGAATTATTTTCTTGTATTTCGAGTATCTTAAAGAGCTGAATCCAGTAGGCATAGTGGTGGAATTCGTACTTTAAATATCTGTAATACTCTTGATAACTGTGATATCTGTAATACTCTAGATAGCTATGAACATACCTACATTCTCGAATGTTGCAGGTATTGGTATGAGGCATTTCAGAAGCTGTATTTGTGGCTTTACTGTGAGGCAACATCAGCTGTCTGTCCTTCTCCTACAATGCCAATTGTCCTACACCTGAAGTTTCACAGTATTTAGACTTTCACTTCCATAATCTGTGGATTACTCTAAAATATTTGAATATCTTGCTCAAGATCAGTTACATGGCCAGGATGGGAGGAGAGCCAAGTATTTTGGCTCATTAGCCCACACTCTAACCTCTACGCTGCACTTGCCACTTTTATTAATAATTACCAAATCACGTTCATCCAAGCAGGCAGTTCCTCAAGTAGAATTATACTTGATGATCTTTTGTAGAGATACCAATATTTGGTCCTGTAGATATAATTCCCAAGGATGTGATAATACTTAATTGAATATCTGAAAAAAATATTTCCTCATACTTTTAATCTAGATCAGCTAGGTAATGATACTTTCCCCATTCTGCGGAACCAGTACTTCAAGTGTGATAGCAAAACTGGAAAGAACTTCCTTGAACTAGGCTCTTTTTCAGGATTTACTTGAATGAATGTAGTTTTACTGGTAGATACCGGGTAGCTTTTTCTTCTGTTGACTTGGGAACAGGTCCCTGAGCAACCTGATCCAGTGTCAAAGTCAGCTGTACTTTGAACAGGTGTTGAACCAGATGAACTCCTCAGATCTCGGTTACTCTGTATTGTCAATAGGAGCAGAATTAGATTCCCAGTTGCATTGTCCTGTCCTACAGTTCCTCTTACTAGTCCTCTTAAACAAACAATTACTTTCAAGATTTAAATTGATGCTAAAAAGTGGTTAAGCAATTCTAAGCTAGATTTTTTATCTTGCAACAAGCATTCTTTTGGGTGTTCCTCTGAAATAACATCTACTTGTCTACTACTGATGGATATTTAAAATGTGTGAGTAATCATTAACTCAGTTTCATTCATTTCACCATGATTTTTTTATTGTTGTTATTACTGTGGTTGAAAATAGGTAGACAGCTGTGACAAATTTGGGTAAGGAAATTAACTTGACATTCCTTCATTCTCCATGTGTGTTCTAACGTTAGGTTGTAGTGTGTGTTTTTATAAATCTTTATCTGTCATGGGAGGCTTGCTTCATACAATGCTGTGTACTGAAGAAAGCAAGCTTTATGAGAAGAGAACACCCAGATTAAGCTCAAAGCTTGATGGGCTTCAGGTTTTCTGGCTCTTACATAGAAGCTTTACACTAATAACATAGAATTGTTCATGGTTTTCAGGCTGGTGCAAAGCAGTGATTTCTTGAAAACTGCCAGTCAGTATTTTCACCGAGCTAAAATATCAAAGACCAGGACAAGTCTAACTTCCTGTCTAATAAAAGCACTTCATGGAAGTTTTGGGACACAGCAACATAAGCATTTCAGGTGCAAACTACAACTTTATCTTCACATGAGATTGCCCGATCCTGCTAAAATAATCACCACTGCAGCACTGAGAACCTAAGAAGCAAGGCTCTTAGTTCAGTAGATATCTTCAGTGTCATTTAAACCCTTCAGAATCTATTAGAAGAAATATGGAATTAATAATTACTCTAATAATAGGATTTTTGTCTACAGTGGTGATTTCAGTTTTGCTTATAGAATCGTGGCATCAATCTTACAAATGTGTGGGCTTTTTTTAGAAAGTTTCTGTGGTGGAGAATGTCTAATCACAGGGCAGAAACTCGGAGTGCATTAACAGGAAATTTAAGGCTCTGTGGTGTGAACACTCCTGTAAATCCTCCGCTATAAAACTACAAGGGGGGAGAAACCTTTTCCAAGTTGTAAAAGTTGAAAATCATTACTTAAGGGTAGGTTTGGTTTTCTAACTCCAGTATAATTCATTAAAAGTTTTTTTTTGTCAGGCTAGTTATTTGAAATCAGTTTCTTTAATACCTAGACCCTAGCAAAGAGGTAGAGTAAGTTTTGATGAAATTCAGAGAGGAATAAAGGCGAAGACAGCTGCAAATGTTCATTCAGAGGATGCTTGCTTAGTCTGGACAATGGATGCTCCAGCCAACATACTCCGAAGACGTGCATTTCTTGACTAAGACAACTATGCCCTTTCTACCTTCCCTTGGCCCCTTCTAACAGGTAATGCAGTTGGCTGGGCCGGCTGACTTCATTTCAGTATATCTTGTTAGCTGCTTTGACCTCCACAATCCTTACATGTATTCTTTTTGGGAAGAAGATACCAAGGTAGCATCCAGCAGCTGCCTTTCTTGAAAGCAATTTTCTCATGGTAGGGTAAAGGAGGGTGCAGCGTCTTGCACTGCAAGTGTATTTGTCTTCTTTTTCCAGCACAGATTAATCCAGTCCCATTCATGAATGGGTGTCCAGAGAAGGACCTGGGAGGCACATGTTATGATGGATTTGGAGCCAGTTAGTAGGGTATTGTTTTCTCTGGTTATTATGCAGAGTAGCGTATGTGAAACACTACCTAAATGCTGTGGCATTTGGGCTGCACTTTCAATGATGGTTGGGCCAGACTGCATCAGGGAAATGGAAGAGCTTTGCTGTACTACTTTAATGTGCCCTGGGCTGTAGTAGGCTGTCCTGGAACAAAGGAAAAAGAAAATCACGGAGTGCTTTCTGCTGTTTAGTTCAGTGAAAACTATGCAAGAAGGATGGTGGTTAGTTATGGTGCTAATTTAGAGCACCCGAGTGCACTTCCCAGAGAGCTAGGCAGGCTGTTCAGTCTCTCTGTGCCATGTTTCCCTAGCCTTAAAGGGAGTAAGAATATCCTGTCTGTGGTTCATCTTACTTTTGCTTAGCCAGGCTACCAGCTTTTAGGGGGGGTGGTTTTCACTTGTCATTTGTACTGGTCTGGCATTATGGGTCTTAGTGTTCTTTCTCAGGGCTCTTAAAAGCTACTGTTACACTACTGCTACTTCTAAGTTTTAGAAAGCCTCCAAAAACTTAAACTAATGTAGAAAATAGAGTTGTGTAGCTGTTTCCTGATTCCTTACTGCTCAGTAACATCTGAAGAAAATGTTTGGTAATCGCGGTCCAGTTGTTAGTGAACAGATGTCTCTCTCTTGGAAAGTCTGTCTCTGCAACTGGACTCTTTCCCTGGCAGTTTCATCAGCTAAGTGAGATATAAGCCTCCTCTTCGGGTTACGTACTTGAGGAAAAATTGCGTTTGATCTTTTTCTAGCAGAGTGAAACTTTGGAAAAGGACAGAAATTGGTATACCTTCTAAAGATGAACACAAAAGAATTGCTCTCTATTCTAAGGAATGCAGTTGTGCATTCTGAATGGCTGCTCCTGTAGGATATTAAGTCTCCATAAAACATCACAGGTCCTTGATCCAGTAGCTGACAGAACAAAAACAACAACAAAAAAAGACTCTGCTACAAAGCTGGAGTTCTTTGGGATGTGGAGAACTTTGTGTGTTTTGAATTGGTGTGTTGGTCAAATATTGGTCAAATTGGTCAAAATAATGACCCTGTAATATGCTGTTACACCTTTTGGGTAAACTCAACAGATGAACTGGTGGGTGCCCATGGACGACAACTGAAATTGTTGGAATCAAAACTGTATAAGGGTGGATTAAAAATCTTGAGGGTTTCCGTACTTGATACTGAATGCTTATCTTTGCTTAGTCAACTGCTTGTTTGTTAGACACATTTTCTTCAAACTGTGGAGATGTTTAGTTTGGAGGACACTGAGGGGAGACCTCCTTGCCCTCTACAACTACCTGAAAGAAGGTTGCAGAGAGGTGGGTGTTGGCCTCTTCTCCCAGGTGAATAATGACAGGACCAGAGGAAATGGTCAGAAGTTGCGGCAGGGGAGATTTAGATTAGATATTAGGAGGAATTACTTTACTGAAAGAGTGGTCAGGCACTGGAACAGCCTGCCCAGGGAGGTGGTTGAGTCACCATCCCTAGAGGTATTTAAGAAACGTCTAGATTTGGCACTTCAGGGCACGCTCTAGTGACAGAGATTGTAGGGGTTTTTTTTGTGTGTGTATGGTTGGACTCGATGATCTCAAAGGTCCTTTCCAATCATGAAGATTCTATGATTCTATGATCTTTTTCAATATAATACAATTACAGCATAAGTCTTTATGTGAAGATCTGAGTTCCTTTGGATTTTTGCTGAAGTTGCTGTGGGGACTTTTAGGTGGCATTTATTTCTTCTATGTGTCTCTCTCACCGCCAGACTATTCTTAAACAGGTCTTTTAATGCAGATATTCCTGTTGTTTGTGGTACAAATGTATGCAGCGTTCCCAGGGTTTCTGCTAATTTCTCCAGGTAGCCAAAAGAGGTCTTCCTAAAATATTTACTGGGTTGCTTGGGTAGAGAGTACTTATGCATATGTTGATCTTTGAAAATTTATAAAGGATCTATATGCAGATCTCTGTTCAGTCACAGACATGCGGGTGAATGATGAGTTGGAAGGCAAGTCAAATGTATCACTGTTGTAGAGAAGGAAAGAAAACAGGAGTGGAATTTTAGGGCTTTCCTGTGTCTCTGATTTGCACTTGGGACAGCTGAAAAATAACTGTAAATAAATAAGGCATGGAAAAAATACTGAAAGGAATATACTGATGCTAGCTTTAAGATTTAGCTCCCTGAAACCAGAAAGATGTATTAGAATGAGAATAAGTATAACTAGCATTTGAAGTGATTTTGGCTGCCGCTTCTGCCAGATGGCTGCCAGCTATTGGGCCCTGGCTTGCTGATATGTAGCATGTGGGGTGCACATAATAACTAGCTGAATTTAGTTTAGGAGGAGAGCCTGATTATTTCATTGTTGTTGTTTTAGTATTTGCTGTGATCACCCCCAGAGCAATAGTCAGAACTCATGCCAAACAGTGTTCAGTGTAAAAACGATCTTTGCCTTGCATTGTTTCTGGTCTACAATTCATGCTCTTTAAATGAGAGGGGCAGAGCAAGCAGAAACCTCCATCAGTCTGGGTTTTGAAAGTTAGTAAGCAATTTATAGCAGCCTTTGTTTGTGAACATGGTTTTGCTCTTGCGACCAAGTACATGTCTTCAGAAGTTTTGCATGCTCATGGGGCTTTTACTTCTAATCCAAAGGGTTTTTCATATGATGTTAGCGTGAAGATGACCAGAGCTTATTACATGAATGAAAGGAAAGGAAAAGTGTGAATTTAAAATATGTTCCATGCTCTTGTATGGGCCTTATCGGCACGATCAACAGAAATGCATAGATTTAGACCATTCAGAAATCTGGCCTATTTCATTGACTCTTTTTCAAACCTTTCAACAGTGAGAGGCAAAATGAGATCAAGTAGAAATTATTCCCAAGGGTTCTATGGCAAAGGGACTTTGCCTAGTATTTATGAATGATAAAAGTTTAATATCTGGCAAGAAAAAAATACGTGTCTATGCTAGGAAAATTATCTCTTGCTGATATTAAATGTCAGCAGTATTGCAGCAGAATCACAGATGAATGTGGGTTTGCTGCCAGCATACACAAGGACAAAGTCTGCTCACAACCATTTTGGGAACTGGCATTAATCTGGCGCATTCTGCACTTTGCTTGCAGTTACATTCACTTCTGCACTCTGAACCAGCAATAAGTAATTTCTCTAGTGTAAACAAGGATAAAGAGACCGATCAGAAAATGCCCTGAAGAAGAAAATAATCTGAAGTCAAAGGAGTAAAGCAGGACAACTGTTGATGCAGAGCGATTTCATAGTCCAGTTGCTAACAGGAGACCGGTGAAGCGGCTGCTGAGAGGGAGGGATTGCTCTCACAGCAGCTTTCTGAAAGTCTGCCGATGCCATTACATGTTCTGAAGAAGCTCACTGAATAGAAGATTCCTACATGTATTTTCCTAAGGTGTTAAAACAGTCATATTGGGACTTCCTTTAAATTTTGAAGTTGTGAGGAATGGTGATACATTTTGAAAATTTGAATGCAAACCTCAGCGCAACATAGTATATTTTACATGAATGCTGCATAGTATGAGAAATAAAGTGAAGATCTGCTAGGGTACAGGATACAGAGAGCTGACGGTGAGTTGGATAACTGGTGTTTAAAGGAATATCTCAGGATTAGTGTTGATGGCTGTTGTGAACTTGACATTTTGAAGAAATCAATGGGAGAGAATGGAATGGCCAGAGGGCTGACATTTGGAATAAGAGTTTTAAAAATGCTTTGTGCAATACATAGCACTAGAGAAAACTGCAGAAGACTTCCATGTACAAAGCGAAGTCACAGGTTCAGGCACCACGATGACAGGTGGAACAATTGTCAAATGCTCAGTAATGTGCAATGGAACGAATCACTTCAGCCAGTCACACATAAATTGGCTGCAAAGCTCAGGAAAAAGATGAAATATCAATGTAAATGACTCAGTGAAATTATCCATTCAATATGAAGCAGCAATCAAAGAAGCAACTAAGCTGTGTAAATGTTTGAAGTCTGGGACGGAAAGTAATGCTAGCTTCTTACAATGCTTTGGTAGCGAAGTGTGCTACGGCCACCCCCCTGTATGACTGGGAAATGGAAGGGGAACAAAGTGACCTCAAGTCCCAGAAAGACCTATGTGAGAAGAAAGCAGGACTGTTCCTGTTGAAGAGATGAGAGGAGGCCTGATGGGTGTGTTTGTAATGATGTGTGCTCTGAATAAGCCCGCCTGTGTTTCTTTTCACTTTTTCCACAACGTGTAGACAAGAACATTCAAACAGATTGGAAAGCAGAATTTTGCAGTTGTTTTTTTTTCTTCCTTTTTTTGCGCATGAACAATAAAACAATGAACAGTAAAACTTGTCACCATCAAATGTCAGTGGGGCCAAAAGAACTGCTGAATTCTTGGGCTTTTCTCTGAAGCGCTGTCATTAGTCACAGGAGGAGGAAAAACAATAGCAGATTGGACTGGACTACTAGCCTGATTTATAATAGCAGTTCCTATATTTCAAAATGCCATTTGAAGTGCAAGGCGATGGTATTTCTATTAGTGTTATAGACAAATCTTAATTCCTAGTCAAAAACTCTCCTAAATTTAGTGCACATATCAAACATTTATTTAGAGGTGTTTACTAGCCCATTCAATATGCAACCAGTTCTTATTGAAAGACCTTAATATCAAAATGTTTTTCTTTAAAAAGTAGGTATCTTCCTTCAAACAGTATTGCTTTAAACTCTACAAAGCAATTATTCTTTAAAATTCCTGGTCAGTATTCATCTTATTAACATAGATTAAAGCTTTGCAGTATATTAGGGCAGCAAGTTATAGATGCTTAGTTTTTAAAAGCTTATAAATAAGGATTGCAACCTGGCTCTGCTGTTTAGAAACTCTCCCTAGTTTCAGGGCAGCAGGATTTGATTCACTGGTGCTATCCATACTGATCAACATCGGTGTTTTGTTACAATTTATCAAGATGCAATTGCTTTTTGATTCTTGTAAGGGTTCTGTGAGAACATCGATACATGTTTGTTCTTGCTAGAGTGAAATGGAAGCCAATGACTGTGTTTATTGAGACTTACAGAACATGGTGTCTGACTTCGGCTTGTTTCAATACTGGACAGAATTTGAGAACAGTTTTTCTCCCTGCTTGGTGTACACATTCACAGCTACAGCAAGAGCGTGTTATTGTCAGAAAGCTGTCATCTGCTGTGTTGAATTACAAACAGTCAGGGCAACGATTCTTGGCTGTTTAGGTTCTCAAAAGGCTTGACATCATTAACATTCTGAGAATCATATGTATCATAAACCACAGCATGGGAAGATTAGAAGGGGAAAAGATAAGGGTATATATTTGTCATCATTCACTCATGTATGTTAAGTTTCCATTGCAGAGTGTGCAAATACAACGATGTACCCATGCTCTCCCCAGACAGTTATTTTTTGTGCTTTGATGGCCAGCAGAGTTCTCTGATATCCATGTTTGCTCTGTCCTGCTCCTTACATTGGCCAGAATAAAAAAGGATAGGACATAAATGAAGGAAGAGATAGTTGCAGCTCTTCAGTGTTCCAGGTGCTCCTCAGAGACCCTGTAGTGCCGTTGTACAATATGCTTTTCTGACGTGTGCCAAAGGACCAGTACATGAGTAACCCAAAATAAGAAGATACTAGAAGTTACTCATTTCTCGGGTGCATAGAAGGAAAAGCATCAGTGAGTCACTTCTGGAATTCTGGTGTGGTCCAGATCACTTATGTCATTTGTACTTGGTCACTACTCAATACCTAGTGTAGCAACAGCTGTGTCAAATACGCTAGGACATAAATCAGTATTTTGGCACTCCCAGAGGGTCTAAATGTGTTTCTTTCATCTTCCAGTAGTGACAGTGCTTTCTCAAAAAGCTAAATTCTCTGACTGAGAGAACAAAAATTCCCTCCTTAAATAATGCCTTCAGATACCTAGAAAACTACTGCAAAGTAGAAAGAATAATGTGTTTCCAAGTTTTGATAGGAAAAGAAATAATGGCCTTCAATTGCAATAAGATAAATTCTGCTTAGTTTTGGCTGATGCTTGGTTCAGGATAATGTACTACTCTTTCCTTGGGAGACTGTAAAATCTCTATAATTTGGGCTTTTAAGAAGAGCTCTAACAGGCAACTGTCAGGTAGATCTGATGCTGCTGTGGGGCAGAAGAGAAGTCTCCAGAGTCCCTGCCTTTAGCATTTACTATGATGCTGTGATTACAAGATTCATAGCCTCTGTGGGTTTGGTTATTCAACATATCTTTGAAGTAGAATTATTGGGCGATTTAATGACCTAGACACAAATGAAGACACTAGAGAGACAAGGAGTCATAAATTTAGAGAGATTAAGAAAATTATAGCTATTTTAATTAAATATAAGAAATACAGTGAGATTGCAAGGACAGTAAAGAAATAGTTTAGTCTGCATTTAGGTGCCAGAATGTCTGCACATAAGCTTTGGGGAGTTATTTCTTTTTGCTGTCTATAGCTGATGCGTACTAACTCCAGCTGTGACAAAATTCTCTCCTTAGATTAATGACATCTAGACAAATTCCACGAAGGAGGTGAATTTGGACGTCAATTTAGTATCTGTTGAAGACAAGGAAAAGAGTCAGGGTAGTTTTATCGGCAAAATTAAAATATTGCTCCTGTTCCTTGAGACTTAAAAACTAAAATGGCCTACAATATGTTGTATAGGAGCAATTCAGGTGGGCAGAGGAATGACCTACCTCCATCAGTGTTTTCTCTGTCAGTGACTGTTATTATGTGCCTGAGTAGGGCATAACGCTGCACAATTTATGATGGCACTGAGAGGCTGACTTGATGACTTAAGCTCCTATAGCATATTGCTCTTCAGGGGTATTGCAAAATATGTATCAAATTTCTCAAGTCACATTTCAGGGTGTAGTTTATTATATAATAATCTTCAACTGATATTTAGGACTACTTTTGTACTACAGAGCTTGAGAAGTAACTCCTGGCTTGAACATAAAGTCCGTGCTATTTTTGATCAGCTTTATCTTCACACATCATAATTTTGATAACAAGTCAGAGTACAGGAAAAATGGGTAAGATGCGTACTTGGCCAGTGCTGAGCAGGGGGTGGTTTTTGAAAGCCTTATTAGAACTGGGTGACTCGACAACAAGTTCCACATCTATTGCCTGGCCGTTGTGAGGAGGGGATAAGTGATGTTATTTCTCCCTTGATTGCTGAACTTTTCTGTGACCCTTCATTAGGCGTGAATGAACACATTATTGACTGGTAAAGCAGGGCACTGGAGTCAAAAACAATGTGTTGGAGTTAGAAACAAACCTGTTGAAATGTCTGTACTGACAACAGCAGTGAGTTTCTTTGTTTGAAAACAAAACAAACAAAAAAACACAACGCGCTGTAAGAGAACAAGAATTATAGCCTCAAGATTTTCCATGTCAATGGTCCTATGACAGTGAGTACCCACAGTCATGGAAGAACAGAGAGGGTGAAGGACTGAGTATTGGAGTAAATACTGAGGAGGGAGGGTGAGCAAGCTAGAGCTGGCTCACACTCACGTCCACTTTGTGGGCCAGTGCTGGCCATGGGCCATAGTAGGTGAAACTGTTGCAGCAATTTATCATATAAACAACAAATCAGCCCAGATTTATCTAATCAGCTTTTTGTGATTAAAATATGTCCAGACTCCTTTTTCCAAAACTGAAAGGATTGCAGCAATGGCAAGATTAGGAATAGACTCCCTGTTTCTGTTTGTGTGTGTATGTTTATATGTATGCATCTTATTTTTCTTTAAGCACTTGCCCTTATGAGAGCGCTAAAGGATAAAAAAGAAAAAAAGGGGATAAAGAAGCATAGGATTAAGAAATGGGGACTACTTCAACAAGAGTTGACAGTTAATGGTGGCACCCTGGAAAGCTTTCAATGACTAGGAACTTTTTTTTTTTTTCTATTTCAAGCAAGGTGGTTGTTCAAGATGAGCTGTCAGAAGCTTTCTTGACAGCATCAGACCTTAGGTGCAAATCTGTCCATGGGAAATGAAGTAGGGGAGGAAGTAGATAGAGATTTCTTCTGTTACTTACTTTTGATTGACTTGCTGTTTAATTCCCCCTTAGCACCTAGGGGACTGCAGTTCTCACCTGCTTCTTGGTGCTCTGGCTTCTCTCTCAAGGTGTGTGATTATCAGGGATACATATCTGGATCACGACTCACCTTGTTATGGTACAGCTGGGCTTTGTAAGTGCTCCTCTTTCCCATGACACACTGCTACATGCCATGAGCCAAGCAAAATGGTGTAGGCAGGTGTGAATGTCTGTAATAGAACGGACACATTTGAAGCCTTCTATGTTTTAAAAGGGAATAGAAGAATCTTTTCTATGTTATTTAGTCTAGGGAAGACTTTTTCTTTCTCACTCCATCTCCTGTCACTTTTGGCCCTTCTGTCTTCCTCAACAGACAAAAAAGTGCTCAGTTATTCCAAGCCTTGGTATCCTGTCACGAAAAGAAGTGTGAGAATGCCAAGTGTCAATATGTGATTCTCACAACCCTGTGCATTGCCATAAGGATTTAAAAAGTTGGATGTTGTGTGTTTATAAATGTCACTGCTTGTGTCTTGAATGTAACAGGTCTTAATGCTGCTCTTAAGAAGTCTGTGGAAAAGTTCTCTTGCTTTCCTTTTAGCGAAGAGACCTTTTGTAACTGATGGCTCTACAGGTCAGGCCCCTAGGAAAAGCGAAACAGAAGAAAGAAGATCTAGAATGATTTTGGATTTCCTGGGGGGAAATATTTCCAAGGGAGAGTGAAAAAAAAATAAAAAATCTGAAGGAGTAAATCTGATTTAGTGATATGCTGAGTTTCAATTTTGTGTTGATATTGCATCACGGGCCATGAGGTCCTCCAGTCTCACAGAAGCCTTGGAAATGGAGAATGTGTATCTCATTTCCTAGAGTTCATTCGTAACTGAGCCATCCTCGGACAGCCAAGCTGAGCAGGGTTTGGGATCATTTGAAGATAGGGCTCTAGGAAGAGATGGTTCTTCCACCTTGTCAAAAAATCCACTGATGTGTGAGATTCTTTGATTTCTGTGGTGGTTACAAAGGTGTTCATAGATGCAGTACAGATTTTGGTGTTCCCCTGTGTCCTGCAGTGAAATGGTATTATTTCCTGAAACAGACTTAACAGTTAGTCTTAAGGCTTAATTTTTTTTTATAGGTTCTTCCTATCAGTTCTTCCCATCAAAGGTTATTATTAGCTTTTGAAGTTTATAAGCACCTTCAAACAATAGCTGTTCTCTTTGTAAAAAGAGACACAGATATATTTTCCTTTTTCTATTACAAAGGTGTTTTCTTTTAAGTAATGCATATTCTAAATCTTTTCTGATAAAACATGGGCCAGTAAATATGTCAAGATCTGGTGTTTTGTAAGCTATTCTAGGTTACATAGAGAAGGTGTATGCTGTTGGAGGGTCTGTTATAGCAGGATGAGTTCCGTGTTGTATTTCTTACCTAGTCAACTAAGCAATATCTCAGGCAGATGTCTGCACATGACCATAATCTTGCTCTGCAAGGATGTGCAATGATGAGCAGATGGTGTTTCCTAGGTTGTCCTGTAAATTCATGGTGAAGCAAGTGAGGTAGCTTTCTTGGTAGATGAAGAGCACCAAACTCCTCATAAGGTGTGCTTTAGGATCTGCACAACTGGCTTCTACATCATATATGCACTATTACTTGCGGTACATTGGCTTCTGATTTGTTGCCCTACTCGAGCAATGATCTTTCTTACAGGTGATGTTGCTACAGTTGCAACTAGCGAGGTACAATATCATAGAGGTGTTGCTCTGATTCATGTTCTTTGCTTTTTGTTACCCATTGCTGTAGGATTCAGAGAGTCATCTTTCCAGACAGGAACTTGGTGTGGGAGGAGAGCCGGAGGAGAGCGGGCAGGGCCTTCGAGAACCTGAGCTCCACAGGCAGGCTGGGTGTCCTGTGGAACCCAATGAAGAACAACTCAGTTTGCTTGTACGGGTGCTGTCTGACTATTTAGGTACTGCCAATCTCTGAACAGTGCGTGTACAGAACACACTTAAGATAAATGCCTTTGAAATACTAGGCTATTGTACTTCCTGGCTAAAAAGATGCCCTCAACAGAACAGTCATGGATGAGATAAAGAATTTCATTTAATTTGAACTAATTTTGAACAATGAAAGGACACTAATGTGTTTGCAACCTAACATAGCTTTTATTACCTAGATTGATAGCCCTAAATTTTGTCTTGATCTCTCATCAGTAGAAGTTGTATAGAACTTCATTTACCACCAGGTAAAAAATACCTTATCTTAGCATATTTGGAAAAATTTTATCTATCCACTGAAACACCTAATTTTGCAAGACACTGGGAAATTTTCTGTTGGAAGATATCGAACATTTTTAGCAATTGAAGTTCAATATTCTCATTTTTCAACAGTACTGATTCTAGCACTTCTTACAATTGAGCTTTCTAGGGTAACTTTTAATGTCACTGTCCAAGCCCAAAGTAATATGAATCAGAATTAATCTGATTAAAGAAACGTAAAAGTAGTTGTGCCTACTATGAAACTGCCTGCATCTGACTTCATTTCTTTGCTCTACTTTTTATTTCCCACTTTTTAACACGTGACTGCAGACCTTCTAGGCACAAAATGACGTCCATCAGTGTCTTTGGTATGGGTCTAAAAGACTGTGTAGTGCATTCTGGTAGACACCCCCTGAAAAAACCCCCAGTGTCTTTTAAAAATAATTTTGTCATTAACTGTACTTAATTCTTTTATTTCAAGTTTTATAACTCCAGAACATTGTATTCCCATTGCTTTTCCATTGCTTGAAGTTCTAATCCCTTATGACATTATAGTATTTTCTGCATCGGTCTACTGTGATTATAAAGCAGGAGTGTTTCTAAATCATATGTGTTAAGGTTTTGTTTGGTTTGTTGGTTGTTGTTTTTTTTTCTTTTTTTCCCCAAATATTTCCATCTGGTGTCAGCAAAGTTCAAAAGGCCTCATTATTTTTTGGGTTATCAACAGTTTATGATAAGTTTTCTTCTGCCTGCTGCTAAAGAAGTTCTTTTGGAGCTTGGTTTTACCTTGTACTAACAGTAATCTTGGAATTCCAAAAACTCTGTAATTATTTGCATTTCATGACTTTGATGGATTGTACTTTACAGTTTGAATCTTGACACTCTTCTGGGTTACATTTGGGTTATCTTAGCAATTAGAAAAAGGCTGTTTTCGCACTTAACGCATTTTCTTACTAATCTTCATCTGTTCTCCTATTAAGAAACCGTTTTTATTAAATACATGAAAACTAGCGGGGGGGAGGACTGCTTTCATTCTCTCTTCCTTCCCCAACCTCCTTTCCCCTCAGCTCCTTTCTTTCTAGAAGAAATTGTAGGACAAAAGTGAGAGAACCATAAAAGTATAGAAAAAAAAATAGGAAACATATAATTTTTCACTGTAACTTAAACTTCTTTGGAAAACCCATCAGCTCAAAACTATCAACTTTCCCATAGGGTTTAAAAAACCCCAGCTTTTCTATCCAGCTCCAGTCAGAGATTGTAAGGGAATAAAGTTTGCCTTCCTACTGAATGGGCTCAGGGCTGGATCTCTGGCCAACTAATTATTTCATAATCTGTCAGGAAATTCTCTAGATCTCCAAGTATGCAGGAGGATTGTCCCATCCAAAACAGAATGCCCTAGCTGAGCAGCTTCGTAGTCTTCACTGCACGTACCAGGGAGCTGTGAGTTTGTGCAGGTAGAAAAACAAATGTAGTTGACTCAGAGTTACATCTGCAGAGTATTTAGATGGATGTGTCAAAAACCTCAGCTGTGCAGAGCCAGGGTTCTCCGGCTACACTTCCCCTCCAGCCAGCTACACCCCACCGTAACCTGGAATTCCCAAATGCGAAGTACCCTGGGAACATGGGAAGTAGAGCACAGTGCTAGTTAAGATTGAAGACTGACAGATTTCTGGACATTGCAATGCATTTTCTCTTCCTTTCATCTAGTCCACACCTTAAAGTGGAGGTTATGATTTGGCTGTAGGTACTTGCGTTGACAAGCTGTGCTGAGGCTCTGACTCACTGTGCAGACAGTTTGTATAATATATAGAGAGAGGTAGGTTTCTCTCTAGCTTTCTCAAAGTTGAAATTACATCCATAATTCTAGTAGAAAATGCTAAACTTTCAAAAGGAAGGCTGTTGAAGAAAGATAAATAAATGGAACTATACTGTTTTTTTTATAGATGAACATAAAACCCTGGAAAAGCATGACATAAGGTAGGCAAGACATCTGGATGCTTCAGTGGTGCAGTATGGAATTTAGGGAGTTGGTCCAGTTGTCTCTGGTTCTGAGCTGCAAAATGTTCCAAAAGATGCAATGATTGCTAAAGAAATAGTGGAAGTAAATTACTATGTAATATGGAAAGTAATAACCAAGTGACTTGGAGCAATTTTAATAGCCCATAAAACAGTCTCTTTGGCTGTAACCTACTTGGTAGTTATGTAAGTACCAAAAACACTGGGTGTTATCTGAGATGCTAGACTAGAGAACTGTTACTTCTCTTGCTGCAGAGATTGCTGGCAGAGGCAGATTCTCTTACTGGTTCTCGTGTCATTTTAGAATGTGGTAGTGTCCTACTGGATGAAGGGAATTGCAGCATCTTATCACATAATGATGATTAAAAAAAAATCTTCAGAGTTTAAATAAAATCTCTGTCTTCTCGATGACGTGAAAAATCTGTTTTGACTTCAGGTAAAAGTATCTGAAAATCTGTTATGCAAAGAGCTGCTTTTATGCTACCATAATCTTTTTTTCTGTTTTAAACTGCACAGCTGACTTGCGCATGAATGCTATTGCAGTGAAGATGTTTTATCTGCTCTGTGTTTACCACAGCACAGTGATGTGCCATGAATATAGATGTGGAACTCTTGCCACCCATGGATGCACCTCAGACTTGACAAATGAGACCAGGACAGGCAGAACTCATTGTAGCTCTTTGCATCTGTCTGTTGAAGGTTCACGTATGGAGAACCAGGCAGGTTCTTCTTTTGCAACCAGAAGCAGCTGTGCCTTCTCTATTGGTATGATTCTCTTAACTCAGTGGTGAAGTTGGCCTGAAACGTTCAGTTCATCTCGCAGCTCTCAAAGTCCCAAGGCAAGGATATTGGTGGGAGTAAAGAAATTTCATTCAGAGCTTATCAGTGCCGTCCCGTATTCTGTATCTTGCAAGTTCCACCTGAGAAGAGTAAAATGCCAGGTTCCATCAGAAGGAGTAACATTTAATTACCAAAATGAATGACTTTGACAGGTGGAGATACCAAAACTAGGGAACAAACTGTGTTCTTTAGGGCCCTGAGCAATATGAGCTCTTAAGCAATTGCGGGCCCATCTTTCTGTATAAAATGATTACTTAAAAGTTGAACATAAACTGTTCCTTGCTTGCGGTGTAAGGGTCTGACCCATCTGACTGAACTCCACATGGTATTTCTTCATTGATTTAACTCAATTTTGGATCATGTATTGGAAGATTCTGTACGTATGTAGAGGGTAAATATAATCTAGATTTATTTTACTCTATTGATTGTTCTCACATCAGTATGTGACTGGTACATATGACTTACAAAGGCTACTTCTTAATTCCTATAAAATCTCAGTGTAGAAGTTTCTAAAACATTAGCTGTCTGCAATGTAAGGACTGAAGATTTTTTGGCTTTTACAGTGATAAAATGTCATGTAAACTCTCTTACTTTTTTCTTTCCTTTGTGAAAAGTATGCTCAAACCACAGATGTGTGCATGCGTAGATACACACAGAATTAAAGAAAAGAATCAGCTACCAAAGCTGGAATGCAAAGAGTGATTGCTCTGGTGGAAGTGCAGGCTTTCCACAGATGTTTGATTGTACACATGGGGCAGGCTTCACTCGAGATGAACAGACAGTACATAAAATCCACACTTTTCCTCCCCTGTTCCTCTTGTTTATCTGATTTTGTAGAAGGATTTTAATTAACCCTACAGAACTGCAATAAACTACAGGAACTGTAAAGTTAACATCCAGGAACACTACAAATAGAAAAAATGCTACATAGCTGTAAGGTTATGTTTTTCTTCTTTTGTGCCTGTAAACACATCTGTTCAAAGCTACATGTAAACTTCTTTTCTTTGTGCAGATGAAATGCATAAGGAAATATTTTTCCTGAAAAAAATTATCAATGCCTACTTTAAGGAATTTGGGAGTTAGACATATTTAGATAGTGGGGAGTATTGCACTCACTCTCTAAACATCTCTAAGTTGTTCTTACAACACGGGAAAAGTGCCTTCCACAGTCTTACTTTTTTTTACTTTGTTATAGAATGTAAGAAGCTATCTACTCTGAGGTGTTGTGTGTGTGTGTATAAATATATATGTAAATATAAATATACTTACATGTATAATTGTCCTGCTGAACAGATGTTGCTATTATGTAGACTGGGTTTTATGGGAAGGCAGATCAGTGAAGCAAAGTTTGGGTGTTTAGTTGTGCGGTATGTAGTGCATAATAGCCGTAAGAATATGCTTACACTGAGATGTTCCCAGAACCCTGGTCCTCCTCATCCACTTGTGCTTGCCTGTTCTCCTCCCTTCTTTCAAGTGCTTGGAGTCTATGGACCATCTGCTTGAAGTGAGCCGAGTTCTGTTTACATTATGCACTAAGAAAGAAAACATACGAAGTCTAGTTTAATAAATTATCCTCATGTTAATCTTTAAATGAAACAGAATATTTTCCCTCTCTTCCCAACCCCCTTTGTTTCTCCCTTTGTTTCACTGTAGCAGATAAATTAGATTTGATTCAAGTTTTAGAAGCAACAGCTTTTTTGAGAGGCCAGATTGTGTTTTACTTTAGAGGGCAGGCAGAGAGCTTGTTGGGAGGGATTATCATCAGGACTGAGCCTTTGGTTGTGTGGAGTCCAGCTCTGTTTGGGTCAAGCTTCGTGTTGACAGCTCATCCTTGTGCTACGCCTGGCCAGGGAGCGAGCTGGAGAGAGATGGGGCCCTGCAGGGCTGGATGAAAGCACACGGTAAGGCTGGATGGGCTGTGCCACCTGACATCCTTATATAGCTCAACTATGCTGTATCATCTTGGGGAAAAGATTCTTCCTGCTATGAAATACCTGTTATTTGTGTGAGGTGTTTGGAGGAAAGCAGGAAGAAGACACGTCTTACACCTCTATGTAGGGATAAATAAAGAAGAAAATAAAAAGGCAGGATTTTAACAACTCACTACAGCCTGATGCTTCTTAAGAGCCCAAACTGAAATAAAAGGCAGATTCTGTGTTTTGTACAAGTGTTTGGCACTTGTGGTTAATCAAACTCAACTCAAATGTTGAACATTAGGCGTTAAAAATTGTGCATCCTGTAGCTGCTAGATTATATGTTGCTAAAGTTATGGTCTGAATCTCTAGCATAGAAAATATATTCAAGTGTGTTAGAACTTATTCTAGTTACTCTGCTGGTAAAACTTTTCAAGAATAACCCCGAGGGTGGACTTATTAGATGAGGGAATTGTTGTTAATGAGTTATGTGGAACATGTCTTGGTTTCTTGCCCCAAAATGACTCCCTCTTTCTACAGAGGACAGGATAAAATCTTGTTCATGTTATGCTCATAGGGATTTGGCTGTAAAGATGACTTTTCACGGTGTAGAAAGTGTGTTACAAAGCAGCTGGATAGGCTTGGCCGTGACCGTTTATGTAAAAGGATAACTTGTACATACCCTCCCTGAAATGCTGCGTGCGTATGCCTCATCCTAAAACAACTTCCTTTTCAAAAAGGGAAATTGAGCACATGTCCATTTTCCACTGTCCTGTCTTTTTCTCTCTTTAATAACCTAATAATTCAGTCAGTACACAGTGTTCAATTGCTTTTCTACTCTTCTCTGTGTAGAACGGAAAGCTTGGCTGTATGAGGGCTTACACCCTCCAGTGAGAGTAAAAGATGATGCAGACCTAGTAATGCTCAGGAGGTACAGGGGAGGGGGCAACCACAGCGTTTGCTTTCATGCTGTTCCTCATGCATTCAAAATGTTTTGAGGATAGACTGATGTTTTGACGTAAGATTTGCCTGCAGACCAGTACACAGGTTGCCTGTGGTCCAACTGTTTTCATGAATCAGGGGAAAAACATCTCGGCATGTCTACTGTATGGGGAGGCAAGCCCCATAGCTCGGTACTTACATCATCCATAAGCCTTTTATTTATTTTTGGTAAACAACTCTCTTCTGCTTCAAATTAATACCCTGATTGAGTCGCTGATACAAATGTTAAACTATTTAGCATCAAGTTGCCAGCAGACAGCGTGACAAGAAATGATGATAGGAGTGTTCCTGCCAATGACTTGCATTCACGTATCTGATCAGAGCCATATCACAGAGCCTGGATCTCTGGACGTTGTTCTCCAGGTTAGACATTCAGCACGTGCTTGAGTACGTGTACTGAAGTTTTTCTCAGTGGTAATGGTTTTCAGATAATTTTAAGTTCAGCCAAGAATCAGTAAATCAGGAAAGTGGGTAATATTGAAGAGAAAAACTGTCTGAGAACAGCATCCATTCCAAGCTAGATATTTGAGTTCAGTCTAGGGGTGTGTGTGTGTGCCTGATACAGGTGCAGTGATGTGTACTGAAGTATGGGGCAAGAAATAATGAGTACAAATTAAATATTAATGATTGACTCTTGCATTCCTGGAAATATTGCTGGAGTTGACCAAGCTACCTTTGCCATTGCCAAGGGGGAGCACAGCTAAGTGCCTTATGTCATATCTGATCTCCTGTCTTCTCAGCTGTAGTTATGTCTGCCCTCGTTCTTCTCTCAACTTGTTCTGTTGAGAATAAAAGTCCAGAAATTTGAGCCCCATTCAGCAAAACACATAAGGATGTTTAACGCTGAAGTACTTTTTGAGGGGAAGCAGTGTCTGATTTTCCTTCCAAAGCAGGGAAACAGTCAGTTCCTCGGTGTACTTGTCTTCTCTGTAAACTCCTGGCACTTTGGCACTGGATCGGGGCTTTCCTGTGCATAACACGAGGAGAACTGTATAGTGTTGATGGGGTGACAGTTGTGACAATTGCTGCCAACCAGAATAATAGTGCACTAAGGGAATCGTAATCATGTCGCAGAGGGAGAAATAACGCTTTCCTAAAGTATGTTAGAACTAATTCTAATGAGCTGCATAGGAATCATTTCACTGAAGTAAATTACGTTGCTTTAACTTTCATACTGCTGCAAATGAGAAAAGAATGGGGCCAGGCATGTGGCTAGTTGTAGCTTAGAAGATTTCTTGAAGAAAAAAGATTCATGGGTAAAATTGCACTGCTTCTGTAGAGGGGAAAAAAAAAAAACAGAAAGGAAAACTTGTAAGTGTAAATTCAAAAAACACTTTAAGCCAGTATCTCAGCCCATAATCAATAGTGCTCTGACATATGTTGGCAGGAATAGCACTGAAGTGACAAACAATCCAGAGTAAATCTAACAAACAGCATGAACTCCAACTATCAATCAAAATCCATCCTTTTTTCATTTCATGACCAAGCAATTGCATCACTATTCAAAGGGCTTATTCTTGTGTCATGTATGTTGCCTTAAGCAAATTAGCTCTGGGAACCCACTTGGGAGGAAAAAGAAAAAAAAAAACAAAAAAAACCAACACCCAGAATTTTGTCAGAAGGTTTATCCAAAGTCAATATTTATGAAGTCATAACAGCCCAGGAGGAATCCATGCTGTTTCAGTACCACAAGCAGTGCCATTGCTTCCACAGTGTTTTGTAGAGTTTCACACCTCTGAATCAGCAAATAACTTCACAAAGGCAGCTAATGTGCCAGGGATTGTCCAGAGCTGGTCTCTCATATTCACTGCCCAGAGGGGTCAAAGCTCATGCTCGAGAACAATTTCCTCAGTATCATCCGGTTATTCTCACACTGCTTAGAAAGGCTCAATTGCAGAGCTCCAGTGTGGGGAGAAAAGCACAAATCCGTGAGGAGTAGCAGAGTAAGGAGAACCGGTGTGTGGGTTCTCCCCCCACCCTCTTTGTGGCGCTTAGCAGAGGTGGTTATCTTGGCTGCAGAGCTTCTCTACTGGAGGCTTCTAGCCACATGGTGCCCATTGTTAAAAGCAGTACTACATGTTCACACTGCAAGCACTGCTATTTATGCTTCCCCGCCAATAAATCCCTGATTTAGGAGCATCTTGAGGGTGCTGGGTGTTCATAACTGCTCTCCTACTCAGCACTTCCTATCCTTTGTCCCATAGCTGCTTCTCAGCTAAGAACACAGGACATTTTGAGTCTTACTCTTAGGTCTTTGTAACTATCCCCTTGCATCCAGAGGAAATAAAGATGTCTTAGGCAAAGATTGTAGGTGACTGGCCATCTGCAGTTTCTCACCTGTGAAAGATGCTAAAGTCCATGATTATTTCTCAGCTCCAAGAATTGAGCTCTCACTTATTTTCCATGGCAGTATCAAGCATTAATAGCCTTGCTGCCTAGCACAGTGGCTTGCTTCTGGCTGCTAGTTGCCGAACAACTTGGGCACCCTTTGCTCCCACTTACCACAGGATATCTAACTGGTCACTGAAAGGTTTCTAACCCTGCTCCAGAGTTTTGGTCTAAATCTCCAGTTCTTTAACAGTTGTCAATAGACCTACAGCTGTGCATGGCTGTTTTCGGAGGAAGTTAGGTTTTAAACAAACAGTTCGGATCTCCCAGCTCGTGAGGCGGGCAGGCCCATTTGGAGGATGCCTCTCTGATGGCAGACAGACTGCACCCAGTATTGTGCCAAGTCACTCTCCATTTGTAAATATTAGAATGTGTTGTAGTTAGATATAGTAAAAGAAAGAAGGTTTAAATTATACAGCTGAGAAACAACAAAGGAAAAGAAATGTAAAACAGCACGTGCTGTGTGTGCTGGAGGTCGAGTCTTGCTATGAGATAGTAAAGATAAGAAACACAAACTAAAAAGGCTGCTCAGTTGAATGACTCTCATGTTTTCCTAAATGCATATTTTTGCTTCACCTAAATCTATGTAATCTTCTGCTTGTCTTTCATTCGTATTTCTTGCTGTGAAGAAGGTGTTAAGGAAGGCTTAGGCAGGAAACCTGTAGACAGGTTATTTGACACCAACTTTGTAATACTAGCTCTAAGGGACTAAAGATGGTGATTAGCAATGGAAAAGAGTAGTGAGTATGTCCACATAAAGAAAACTTGTTGAGGTATCTATATGTAGTACCGTAGTAAGAGCAAGGGATGTGGTCTATGTAGTTGTATGGTGCTTACCTGGAGAAGCTGGAGAAGTCCTCCAGTGTGACCAAAGAGGATTTTGTATGGAGGAGGAAAGGGGAAGTCCTTTTTTGTTTGGCTAGAAAGCCAGCTTGCCCTGCTGTGCTGCTGTGGAGTTTTCCTTACGAGTGAGACAGTGCCCAGAGTGGCTGCAGGTCCCAGGGAAGTGCCATTCCTGGAACTCGCCCTCACATGCAACGTAGAATAAGTCTAAAACAGGCATGTTCTCCCACTTCTGTAATGTGACATATTAATTGAAAAACTTTCCATCTTCTAGGCATCTCTGCTGTTCTCAGGCAAGGATCTGACAGGGACAATTGACTTCTGGGGAAAGGCACATGTAGGGGACATAAAATGGAGGCTTTTCTGAACCCAGTTTCTGGGTGCGAAATACAAAACGCTACTGTTGTTCAGGACAGCTAAGATGCAGCTGAGCTAGCTGCTATTCCTTTGGTGTCATGTACTCTTTCTAGTACTCCTGTTTACAGACTAACAGACCTAGGGGTGAAGAGAAAACTTGTAAAACTACACTGTCTTTCTTCCAGGCCAGCAAGCTAACTCATGTCTCTATTTTTAACTTTTTTTTTCCTGTTCATTTTTGGGTTTTGCGATAGTGTGGGTTTTTCCCCCCAGATCTCGAAATCTAATGCTTGTATAAAAGGCACTTTCCAAGGCTTAACTGTGCCACTGACCTGAGCTGGACATGTTGCAAATCTGACATTGTCTTCCATATACTAGGCAGCAGATTTCTAACTCTTTGCAATGTTGACGCCTGCTCTCACAAAGAGAAGGAAATGAAGCAGAAAGATCCCACTGCGACAATTAGTGGCTCATAGAGAAGAACTGAAACAAATAAGTGGCTGAAACAATTCAAGGAAGGGAAACTCTAGCTTCCTACTCTACCACAATCTGATCTTTCTCAGATTCTCTCCTTCCTTATCCCAACGGGGATTTTCACACACTTTCATTCCTACTGTTGGTGCAAGGTGATTCTTTGTGACTAGTGAGCCGCAGTTCAGTCCTGCAGGGTGTACCCTCGTTCTACCCCGTTATCTGTTTGCCAGTCTTATCATTTTATGCTGTAATCTAGTCTGAATTTTCAAAGTAGCACTAATGTCTTGTTCCCAGGCTGCTGTAACCCAGAGAACTTTAATGAAATGGATTCCTATTCTTTCACTGAGGCAGCTGGCCAAAGAACTGGCTCATGGGCAGGGAAGCCTTTCAGCTTCGGAAGTAAAAATACCGAGATACCCTTTGCATCTCAAACCTGAATCTTTGCAGCTTGCTGGGTGAGTGGCGCTGGTGGCTATCCCTGCCCTCACACGAGGAGGCAAGATGTGGCTGGATCACCATGTGCTGAACAAGTGATGAAGTAGGTCGATTCCTGTCCTCACCCAGATCTTTCTTTGCTTGGTGAGTTGACACCTCCCTCAAATGCATTATTTTCTACTGCGTCTTCTGCTAGCGAATTAAAACTTTAAACAAGCACTTTCTTTCTGATTACTGCAGGAAAAATTGCATTTAAACTCCTAGTGAATGATGTTTTCTTTCAAGCATTTGTGGTTTGCTCTCTATTTAAAAGAACCACACCATTTCACAATCTCCTTCATGTCCATCTCTTAGAAAAGAGCAGCCAATAGCATGAGTATATTGGGTTTTTTTTCTTGGATAGCCCCATTTGTTATGTGAGACCATGAAAGACTTCAGATAGCATTGCAATATAATGAGAAGGGGAGACTCATAGCTCTGCAATTGTTCAGGACAAATTGTGTGTCAGCTGCACAGGTAAGGTGTGGGAAGGACTGCTCCTCTCCCCCCCAGCAGCATGGCAACGGCTTCCTCTTGCACTGCTGAGGAAACACCATGCCTGCTGTTCCCAACAGTTCATCGTCCAGGGGAGGAGGAGATGGAGGGGTTCTGCATTAGCAATCATTCCAAAAGTCAAATGGAAAACAAGAGAGAGATTAGGGAAATTAAAGGCAGCAAAAGACAAAGGAAGTGAAAACAGGGAGAGGTGTATGTTCCTTGGCTTTTCAGAAGGCCTCCTTGCGGTTTCTGCTTTAATGTAGCAAGGCTCCAACTCATCTGATGCTATTAGCGCCCAGCTGAACCGGCCTTTAGGGCCTCCAGGGTGGAGACTTAGGCTGTTCAGCTTCCCTTAAGGTAGAAGCAAGTTCTCCTTCCCCTGAGGGCTGATAGAGTTAGGTAGCTGGTTTTCAGACTGGTACAGGTTAAGTAATCTTTCCCCGATATCAGGAGTTAGGAACTGTCTCAAGCAGAGCAATCCCACCATGTTGGCTAACTATATTAAGTAATTTATTTGTACCTAAGTACTTAAGTCTTTGCTCTTGAAAAGAAACTCTTGTCTCTAGTCCATCTGGCTGCAGTTTTGTCTCTCCCAGAAGCAAACACTAGTCGTATAATTGGCAGAGTAGATGAAGTAGAACACCTACTCTGTAGTAGAACTAAAATACTGTAATCTGCCAGAGCTATTCTTGCCCACATGCTACCTGGCTTAGCAATTAGTCACTTATGTACTTTATTAGATCACAGCCAGAGTAGTGCAGCATTTGCTTCCTGCTAGGTTGTCTACCAGTGCCAAACAGGCTTCGGTCTAGTTTCTGAAGCACAGGTACAGGTCTACCTGGTACCAGACCACAGTGTGACTCAGGAGGGACTGGAGGAATTCTCTCTAGATTGAATCTGTGTTTTCCAAACCCATTTATTTACTACAAGTGAGACCTCGATCTCTTGGAGGTAGCACAGCTACCTTTCTCATAGCATTGTAACGCAGCCTTTCTTTGCCTGTGAGAAATCTTTAACATACAGCTGTATACAGCTGTCTCTTTTTACAACTGAGATCAGCCGTGGTGCCCACAAGGCATCTGAAACTGCTTGGGAGTGCTATGCTGTGGCAATTGCCTGGTAAGAATGCAGGGAAAAGTAAGTTTTCTGCAGTAGATCTTTGCTTAGAGCCTGTAGCTACACATGAGCTTGGGAATGGAATAGTGGTTTTGGTGCAATGAATAGCACAGTCAACACATCATCTTTTACTGGTTCGGCTGGGTTCAAGTGTAATCGAGCCCAAAATGTTGCCAAGAAAAAACAACCTGCTTTGCTGTGCTTTAAAGCAAATGGGTTCACCTGGTTGGGTCAGTTCCAGCACAAGAATAATAGTTTTGGGGTTTTCTTTTTAAAGCATAAAACTCAATGTTGCAATGAACTGTTGCCAGTGACTATCCGGTTCTAAGGTTTAGAGCTCCTGCTGGACACTTTATTGCACTGTTCAATAAAAATGCCCTTAGGGATCTTAGGTCCGGTACACTTAATATAAAGCAGGAACAGAAAGATAAATCCAATTTTTCCCGCAGATGCTGATTCAGAAGTTATCAAGATCCTCCTCATATGTGCTTGTCTGTGGTTTGCTTTTCACAGTGCCAGTGTATCACTGCTACTGGCATGGTTTCAAAGGTCAGACTTGGGCAAATCATAGAATGGTTAGAGTTAGAAGGGACCTCGAAGATCATCTAGTCCCAACCCCCCTGCTCCGGGCAGGAACACCTTCCACTAGACCAGGTTGCTCAAAGCCCCATCCAGCCTGGCCTTGAACACCTCCAGGGATGGGGCATCCACAGCTTCTGTGGGCAACCTTGGCCAGTGTCTCACCACCCTCACAGTCAAGAATTTCTTCCTGATATCTAATCTAAATCCACCCTCTTTCAGTTTAAAACTGCTGCCCCTTGTCCTGTCACTACACTCCTGGATCAAGAGTCCCTGCCCCTCTTTCCTGTAGGGCCTTTAGGTACTGGAAGGGGCTCTAAAGTCTTCCCAGAGCCTTCTCTTCTCCAGGCTGAACACCCCCAACTCTCTCAGCCTGTCCTCACAGCAGAGAGGGCTCCAGCCCTCTCATCATCTCCGGGGCCTCCTCTGGCCCTGCTCCAACAGCTCCGTGTCCTTCTGATGTTGGTGCCCCCAGAGCTGGAGGCAGCACTGCAGGGGGGTGTCACCAGAGCGGAGCAGAGGGGCAGAATCCTCCCCAGGGCCTGCTGGCCACACTGCCAGGGATGCAGCCCAGATGTGGTTGGCTTTCTGGGCTGTGAGGGCACATTGCCGGCTCACGTTGAGCTTCTCGTCCACCAGCACACCCAAGTCCCTCTTCTCAGTGCTGCTCTCCATCCATTCTCCACCCAGCCTGCAGTTATGCTTGGGATTGCCCCGACTGGCCGGGATCGCGTGTTATCTTCTCACAGCGAGTATTTTGGCTAGAAGCAGCTGGTCTTTCATCTNGAGCAGAGGGGCAGAATCCTCCCCAGGGCCTGCTGGCCACACTGCCAGGGATGCAGCCCAGATGTGGTTGGCTTTCTGGGCTGTGAGGGCACATTGCCGGCTCACGTTGAGCTTCTCGTCCACCAGCACACCCAAGTCCCTCTTCTCAGTGCTGCTCTCCATCCATTCTCCACCCAGCCTGCAGTTATGCTTGGGATTGCCCCGACTGGCCGGGATCGCGTGTTATCTTCTCACAGCGAGTATTTTGGCTAGAAGCAGCTGGTCTTTCATCTTCTGCGTGCCGTTATTGCCGTGGGTGGGC